>JABSTR010003303.1:0-28564 GCA_013339765.2 Haemaphysalis longicornis | reverse complement strand
GCGCCTTAGCACGGCTTACGGCTCAAGAGTAGGACATGCTCCAGTGTTTTTAAATACGTAGCCATCTCCTAAAGGTAAAAACCAATCGACCAATAACAGCACGTCTTTACTGCACAGTTTAAGCTCAAGGTACGGCTAATGGATTAAAAAAACTGTTTAAGTATCATATCAAAGTGGAGAATAACCGTTTAATCAAATTTTATAACTATCAATCTAGTGGTCGATACTCTGTAATTAGGAGTTTAAGGGCCCCAACCCCACGCTTGTACTCGTTGGAGCCCAGTCGGTGGACCTCATAAAAAAATTGTCTCGTATACCCATCAAGCAAACCTAAAAAACTGCATACGGGAATAATTACATAAAATGATAGCGATATACTTTTGAGATTTCTATTGACACCACAGCAGAAATTCCCGCAGCGAACATACCGCGTGGTCTCAAGATCCCAATAAAATACAACAATGATGTTGTTAATTGCAAAGTTTTAGTGAATGTGGCACGGCTTTTGTTCCCTGTGGAGTGACGTGGCGTGTGCATAAACGTTGATTATCATCAAGTCACACTTTACGTGCTTTCTTTTCAGTGTGCCTTCTCTTTGTCAACAACGATTCTGTGGACAACGTTCCAGAGGAATGCACTGAACAGTACAAGAATATCTGCGGAGAAGGAGTTTTGCTTTACGACAAGGATAAATGTACCTAACGCCGCCAGAGTTCTTAAAAATAGGATAGCAGAAAAAGGTCTTTTTCTTCAAGAATTTCTCCTCGCCGATGCCGCACATCATGAATTGCCATGCTTTGATCACCCCAAACTCTCTTTGTTACAATGTCGTAAAGTCTAATTTGGGGTTTTTGTATTTCAACACTTCATAAAAGGCCATATTTACAACTGCTTTTCTTGTCATCATTTATTCCGATCCTCTAAATCTACATATGTTATGCCATTTCGCTTCGCAAATGCTTTATTGTGGTCTACCTTGGAACACAGATTTTCCGACAAGCTCACCAGAAACCATATTTCGCTGCAACGTTATCGCATGCACATCCCGTAATAATAATAAAAAAACAGTCCCTGACGTCTTCATATTCAGGGCTCTCGGGTTCCTCATACAACAAAACAGAGGAGGTCATGCTACTTTCCCCAAAGTTCATTTTGCTTTACTACAAGTTCGGTAACCGATGCCATGGGGTCATAACCCACCGCGGTGGCTCAGTCGCTAGGGCGTTGTGCTGCCGAGCCCAATCACGACGGTTCCATTCCCGGCCGGGGCGGTCGCTCTTCTTATGGGCGCGAAAAGCGAAAACGCCTCTGTGTTCGAGATTCTTTGCTGAATGTCGTCGGCAACGTCGCCACCTTGTTCAAAGTTTTCTTTTGTTGTGTTCTTCCATAAGATGTGAAAGAAAGTAGTACGAAGCCGCCATAAAAGGAAAGAATTACTCTATTTACATCAGACCGCTATGAACGTACACCGTTTTCGATCGTCTTCTTCTTCGTTCTCTTCTGTCGGCTCATGGCTTTCCCTGTGAATCATCCTCTTCTTCATAAATATCCAACATCCTATACCGTAGAGCAAGAAAGACGAACGGTAACAACTTTCTTGACGTTTCGGCTTGGGACAAGCTGTCGTCAGAATAAAAACCCAAGTCCACGAGCACAAGCTTATAAGGCGTCAGGGCCTTAGCTTAGACCAACAGCTGATAAATCTTTAAGAATGATGTGCGACGAATATAAACAAACTAACTGGCTTTCACAGTGACATTTCAGTCATGGCTGCAGCAAACTATAAAAACGAATTCTAAGACGGGTGCAATACAACAAAACCAGCACGCAATTACAGTACAGAGTGAAGACATAGCCACAGCAAAATACGACCAATGTGTCACTATTAAACAATGTAAGATGGGTCCCAAGAAACTGATAGTGGAGCTTAAACATAGAAAATATACAACCAAAACTGCGGGCACGCACGCATTCTCATACAAGATGACCATTAATAAAGATTTATAATCAAGATATGAAGGTTCCACGAACGACTATGAGTGCACCAAAAAGGCAAGTGTGCCAATGTTTTCGTTTGGCCTGAAGTCATGTTTTTGAATTTGTGAGAAGATAGATTAGCGGACGTTTTTAACATGGGTGAACAGAAACCGGATACAATGATTGTCACTTTAATTTTATTCAATGAATGCCAGTTACGTTTATATGTTTTCGATAACGGCAGATTGGAAAGGTCCTAAGGTGGTGACTTACGATAGTTGAAGCGTAGTCTCAAAGAGTTGTCAGTCTGTCAATATACTGAAGTCGCATTCCGCGCATTCGAGCCGATGAATACATTTCTCTTTTTCTGTGTCACAAGTTAAATTTCCTTGGATGTTAAGCTTAAAATTTGAAGCTGTACTAGTGGCTGTGGTGGTCGTCGTCATATGGGGGCAAATTTGGCATCGAGGTTTCTGGCAGGGCTGACAGCCGATGTAAGATGGGCGAGTGATTTTAGATGAAGTGAGTGAAGCTCGTAGGTTCGTGGAACGCGTGGACACTGTGGGTAGGGGTCCTCTTGGAGCTTGAGTCATCGGGCATTAGCCCTCCAATATTGTTCTTACCAAACGTTTATAACAACGATTTAACTAGAAAAATAAAAGAAGCAAAAAGCTCGGCCACTACGACGCAAAGAAAATTTTCTCAAGTAAACAAAGCGTCCACGGCAGATTCGAACCTGCATCTTTCTGATCCGGAATCAACGCCTTATCCGTTAGGCCACGCGGACGAGGCCCACCTCGGCCTTGAGAGCGATGCTATTTTACCTTTAAAATTTGTTTTGGGGCATAAAACGTTGTTCCCATTCAATTTTATTGTCAGAGCCACGCCAGGCCTATGAAACGCGTCACGTTGGAGGACTATGGAAAAACTCAAACCAACCGAAGAACGCCAATGTCCGCCGAAATATTCGTACAAAGGCGTTCTATATTGTTCGCCTACGTCCAAGGACACCTGCAGTCGCCGGACTCGATACCATGTTTTTGTCCCTTGGCATCCCATGCTTGGTGCAGCACAGCAGGCGTCGGCAGGAACGGCGCAGCAGTAGAAAGGCTTTTAAAGTGAAGCTGTCTTGGCTTTTTCCTCTTTTTTAGGGGTGGTTTGCTGTTGCTGCTCCTGCTCTTTCTGTCCAGGTGCTCCGTTGAGTTTTACTTTACAGAAGATAATGCTGGCCTCCACGCAAGCCCAAAAGGCGATTCGAGGGAGGTGGGAGAGCAGGAGAACGCTGTATACCTTCCTTTTTAGCGACAGAGTTGGCCTGCTCATTACTTCACAGTACATGCTGAATGCACTCCGAGGCGGCGACCTGGCGCCACCTTTGCCGCCGCTTGGCGACGTTGTCTGGGAATGCGACGTCGACAAGGAACCACAAGCCGGTCTCCCTATTCCTGGGGCTAAACACAACCTCCCCGAGCCGAGGAGGGCTCGCCCAATCCCGGGGCTAACACACGACGCGCCACGAGCGTGTAGGAGGGAGCCATGTCCGTACCCGGGCCTGTGCGAGCCCATTTTTATTCTCATCGACCCACCCCCCCCCCCCCAAGATGCGAAAGTCCAGCACGAGCAAGACAGTAGTAGGCGGTAGCCGATCATAGCAAATGCACTAATGTCGTATAGACAAAACGGGTGGCCGCGGGCAGCGCTACTACGGTCACGGGAAGCACGGTGACGACAGTGTAGCAGCTAAAGGGAAGGAAAAGTTCTTGAAGAGCTGGAAGAAACGTGGACATGTCGCGCACCCTGAGTTCGCCGAACTCCTGGGCTACCCTTAGATATCAAAAGCCCATTTCTGCTGCAGCGGCCACAGTGCCGGCTATAAATTGGACGTCTCCCAGTTGCCCCCATCGACCATGCTCTGGGCAACCTGCTCCTAAGGTATCGCAGCCCCGAAGTCGGGTCACGAACACGAGTGTGTTCCAAGATGCTGCCTCTGTAAAGTTGGTCACGCCAGAACTTCACCCAAATCGTCTACATAGACGCAAAATCGGCTCCCGAGCCTACAACCATATACTGGCTTGCCATCGCCCCCACCCGTCTGCCCCATACACCACTACCCCAAATCCAGTTAGCGGTAGCAACTCGTGTCTCGACAATGGCAGAGATACAATTCCGTACACCGACACACCCCAATGAGTCTCTGGGCCGTATTCTGAGTCCCTCCGCTACTCCATTTGCCCCACCACTCTGCTGAAGGGAGGATGCCGCAGTGTTTATGCATGGAGAAATCGATTTCAAGAGTTTAGAATACTATGGACTCCTCATTGCCGGGTTACGTCATCCTCGCACGTTAGTGATCACCGACCAGACTCTACTGTAGCATCCGCCCAGCTTACCTCTCCAAAATAAGTCGGACTTGATCTACCTTCTGTTGCGGCACCTATTACCCTTTTCTTCTATTCAGCTCCAACCTTCATCCTACAATTAATCCCTGAACTTTACGCCATCTCGCTCGCCCTGTTCTATCCTTTCGACCCCGACCTCGCCGCATTCGCCCTCGCCCGTCTGGCCCGTCGCAGAAACAGACTCCGCCACTAAGAATATTCCCTCTCCGTCCCGCTTCCACAGCTCGAATGACAATGATGAAAAACAGTTGTATCTTGCACTTCACATATACGGCATTAAATCTCCCAAGTTCATCATCGCAAACCATCTTCTCTTAAACCTTTGCTTCTATCCCAAGCACCTTCGCTGGACTTGATTCTTTCAAGAAACTTTTCAGCGGGCTACGATTTATGCCACGCAGCCGTTGCTGAGAGACCCATTGCTCCCACTCTCCTCATGATCATTGCAAAATACCTCACCTGCACTCCCTAGCGACAGAGAGAGAGAGACAACTTTATTACGCAACAATGTGAGAGTGGTTCGTCAGTCCAGGAGCCCATGTGCTGTCCAGGCTGCCGCCCCTAGACCTCAGCTCCTACGCTACCCCCATATTTTGGTCCACGGCGTTCTGTTCAAACCTTGACGCAACTTCTTTTCGTAGGATAAAAATAATTAACGTCATCCCCGTCAAATAAACCACTTCCTTCTCTTTTATTTTATTTCTCTGCTCTCCACCCAATGACCAAGTCGCGCTAGTGTTGTAGGGCTTGGATTTCTCCTACCCCGTTTGGGGGTAGGCACAACCGGTAAAACCTCGCAATCGCTTTTAAAGGCCATTTTGTCTCCGAAATAACCCCGTCTTCCCAATGCGTCTCGGCAACGTAATCGGAAATCACTGTCGCGGTGGTATGACTCGACCAGCTTGCAGAGATGGAGGTAGGAGAGCCGCGGATTGGTTTACGCACACGCACGTTTATTGCACACCCAGAGAACCCTGAGGCAAACCACACAACTGCAACAGCAGGGAACCAAACAACAATAACCCCTTTAACCAAGCATCCCAAAAAAATACTTCAGTCTATACAAAGTCTCTACAAACTCTTTGCAAGGAAACTAACTAAAGTGGTGGTAGCCTCTTTCGTCTCGTGGCGGTGCCAGCGTCGTTGTGCGAGGTCGTTGTGTAGACAGCGTTGGCACCGCGCGTCCTGCAGTGGTTCCTATGTGGCTACCCTTGTAGTAGCCGCTGCCGCCGGAGGTACCCAGGAAGATGCGAAACGTAGTTTTGTGGGCCCGCAGAAGCGAAGGTCGAAGGGACGCGGATGCTGGCCACAGGTTCCCGGCCGTCGCCGCTGGGGCCACCAATACGAGGTTGGTGGTGCGACTAGGACGCCGCAGCCGATGTGGGGTCAGCCCGCTTCTGCGAGGCTTGCTAAGTGTAGGCGGTGGCCTGGCCCCGTCCCCCTTGTTCGTTCCTCGGAAATGGCGTGCTCCTTCCTTCAGGTTCCTTGCCTCTCCTTTTTTCTACTTGGGCTTTTCCCTTATGTACCTTCTGGGCGCCGTCGTGTCACTCGTGGATCGGCTCCCTATTTCGCTACCATATTTGGTCAGAATGCCATTGGGCTCCGTCGCGGCGGTCATGGATTGGTCTCTTTTTAGCGCGCAATTCAAATGTGTGGTCTTCGTTCTCTTGTCAAGGCGTTTAGTGCATCCCCTTTAAGGGGATTGCCCTTGACACATGACAGTGACACCACCTCTACTTGTCGTTTTTCGGTGACGCAGGCAACAATTCATGCCAGCACCTATTCAGTTATTCCTATCCACATTCAGTTCCTCCCGCGTGGCTTTTCCCGATTCGCATCATTGCCGTCGGTCGGAGTTTTAGACACTCAACCCGATTAATCCCTACTCTCGGCTTGGAGCTTTTCGCAAATTCCTGTTAACACCTTCAAATATGTCGGCCCGACAGCCGATGCCCTCGACGCCCCACTTGTTCAGCGTTCGTACGCGCACCGCTCACTCATTCGCCGCTGCCCTGGAACAAAGTCTACCTTTGCCTCGGACATCGAATGAACCTCCTCACACAAGAAGCTCAGACCATTCGGCGTGCATGTTGTGTTTTCTGCCCCTGTTAAATTAAACATCGTGTGTCCGGCAGTCCAGCGACGTTCAGAAGAGGAATGAAGAAAAAATCCCGCCATCTCCACGAAGTGAATGATGATGAGAGGAACGAAGCTAAAATGCTTATCGGTAAAACCGTGAAAAATCACCCACACATCATATAAAGACTCGACACGTCAAGATTTCCGCCCGTCGACGACGTCGATGTTTCTGGGGATTATGTAAAGCTTGTTTGGGACGATGAGAATCTCCATGGTAAGTTTGCGAATTCGGTGTGTGACATTTTTTCCACCTTGGCCGTCGCCTTCTGCAGAGCGTCTTGTGTCGCGTACCCCCGGTACGTGTCTTCACCTCGCAGGCGACGAACAACAACCTCTGCTTCCTCTCCTCCTTGTTGGGTAGCAACGAACGCTTTGAACGTTTTTACCTCTTCGGCCAATCTTTGGTTGACCAATCCCTGGGGGGATCCTGCCGCAATCATCACCATTCCGCCGTGTATGGCAGCAACGAGGGACGGGACAGGGCCCAAGCAAGAGTCTTGAGCTCGCAGGCGACGAACGACACCTCTTCTTCTTCTCTCCTCCTTGTTGGGTAGCAACGAACGTGTTGAACGTTATGACCTCTTCGGCTAATCTTTGGTTGGCCAATCCCTAGGGAGATCCTGCCACAATCATCATCAATGTGCCGTGTACAATGTGCCATGGTGTACGGCCGGGACAGGGCCCGAGCAAGAGGAGCTTCGCCCCTAAAAAAGAAGGGAGGGTGTAAAGTGAAACACGTGTCACCCTTTTTACTGTGCTGTGTGACTGTTGTTTATAAGATTCCTTTATCTTGCGAAAAAGTGTACGTTGGTGAAACCGGTCGCTGCATAAACATTCGACTAATGAAGCATCGTAATGCGCTTAAAAAGAGGAATACGCACGTCTGGCCGAGCATTGCCGCACGTGCGACTACAGTTGTTATCCGTTATTTCGCGAGACTGATTATCCCGTACAGGCCCAAAGACAGGCGTACCAGAGATTTGTTGGAATCGTTCTACATCAGAAAATGGGAGACCGATTGCATTAGTGAATCATCTGTTGTCTTGCATGAGAAAGTATACGTTCTTTGGAATGGTCGTTGCGATAAGGTGTTCCAGTGGACACAAGGATGCGTTGCCAACTGTGGACTTTCAGTAATGTTAGTATGCAATTGGCTGGTGCGGGCACGCGATGCGGGGAGAGAGATGCTGTGTATGTGTACGTAGTTAAGACGTCTTTCCATTAGGACGAGTTGAAATCAGCGCTTGTCCTGTTCACTTGTTTCTTTGTGTCCCTGTTATTTCGCGCTGCTCCCCAAGATGCAAGTTCACTAACTAGCGCAACTTGCCACCCTGACATCTTGATCAGCTGGCACACTCCAACTGGTGAGCGTTCTTTTAACAGCGAAGCTGTGTAACCCGGCCGTACGTTGTCCAATGCGAACAGAAAACCTCGCGCTGAAAAGAAAAAAACCCTTCCCGGGGTGGGAATCGAACCTGAGTTCCCCGCGTTATGAGGCCGGCGTCTATCCTATTGAGCTATCATGGCTTTTTTTCTTTGTTTCTTTATTGCCTTCTTTGACAGGATGACAAAACAAAGACACACGTAACTGATAATCTGTACACTCATAACTCAATACAAACACTAGAACTGCAGCCCTTCTTGGGCAAGCGGGGTGATTTCAATATTCTTTCATTACCAACAATGCTTCAATTGTGGGTAGCCACTCGGGTTTAGAGGGCTGAAGTTTCAGTATCTGCACAAAAGAACCTATTGAATCTTTGAAGTAGTGTCTGATGAGCCTGGCATCTGGGTCGGAGTAGCGTACCGCCATCCTGTTTCTCCAGATGCTATGTAGTCCATACAGCATAATTGTGTCAAGCGGCACACCGTCCTCATTTTCAACGTTCAAAAACCTAATACCGTAAGCATCGACAGGCAAATCTTTTTTGAGTGTTCGCTTGTAGGATGTCCCAAACGAACACGCTCCCCAACAGTCCAAGAACACGTGCTCAATTGTTTCTGGCTTTCGACACAGAAAACAGTGCACACCCCATGGCACAAACCATCCCTTTTCCTCCATCCAGGTCTTTACTTCCAGTGTTCCAGTATGGAGTTTAAAAAAGAAAGATTTCACTCCACCTGGGACCGTCATTCTTTTCACTCGCTTAAGTACATCTCTCTCAGGCCTTAGATTACACTTGCTGCGGTATATTGGCACTGGCAATACACTCTCGACGATATCTTTGTACAGTTTCTTCCGACTCACCCCGCTTAAGTACTCTAAAGAAAAACGCACTGAAAGAAAACGGTATGACCACACCACCTCCTTAAAAAATCCACGTACAGTTCCCCTCATGTACTCAGAGCTCACAACAAATTCAGGCAAAAGTCTTCCAAGTCGCAGCTGACAAACCGTCCTAAGAAACGCGTCTTCAACATCACGAAGAAAACAGAAATCTATTGACTACTTGCCTTAAAAATAAGTGCGATAAACCAAGTCCGCTTCACGCACTTTCCGAAAGAGGTTCGTTCTGTTCGTTCTTTCCCATGATGAACTCCAGATAAACACGGCGAACACACGATGAAATTTCTGAATATTAGCCCTTGAACAATGCAAAACTTGCATTACATACCACAGCTTGCTTATAAAAAACAAATTGCAAACTGTGGCTCTCGCAAACATTGATAAACCCCACCCTTTCCACTTCTCTGTCTTTTCTCGAAGTTCCTTGAGTTGCTTGGCCCAGTAAGGGTCACTGTCCTGATAACTGTCTAGTGGCACCCCCAGGTGCTTAAACAGGACTCGTGACCCACTGGATGTTGGCGAAAACGCTTGGCGTGGACTGCCATTCGCCATGCCAAAAGCCTAAGCATTTAGACCAGTTTACTGCACTACCGCTAGCTAAGCAAAAGTGTTTCACGGTTTGTACTACCTCGAGAATGCTTTCTTTAGTAGTGCAGAATACTGCAATGTCATCCGCGTACGCTAGTAGTCGAACTTCCGTCATTTGCAACCGAAAACCTTGAATGTTACTGCTTTTAATGACACTTAAGCAAAACGTCTCAATATATATGCAGAAAAGGAGTGGGGATATCGGGCATCCTTGCCTCACCGATCGTTGCACCTGAACTCTTTTTCCAACTGCCTTATTAACTATAAGACGGGTTGTGCATTTACTGTACGCCATACGCACTCCGTTTCGAATAACTTTGCCGATATTAATGTACTCTAAAATTTGAAATAAGATATCGTGGGCACACGATCGAAAGCCTTCTCCAAGTCAATCTGGAGCATTGCGACCCCAGATTGTGTAGGCATCACAAACACTCCAGAATACAAACGCGCCTTATGTACATTCGTGAATATAGTCCGCCCTCTGATCCACAAGTCTGGTGTGAACCTACAATATCTTGCATTACTGTTTGGAGCCTACTAGCTAATACTTTCATTAAAATTTTATAGTCTACATTTGTTAAGCATATAGGCCGGTAAGATTTCACATCTCTGAGTTTGACGGCATCGTCCGTTTTGGGGATCAGTACAGTGTGTGGACGTAGAGAAGGATGGGGGGTAGTGCGTCGAGATCGTATGCCTCATTAAAAACCATTTGCAGCACCGGCGCAATTTCATTCTTAAATTTCTTATAAAAAGCAGCCGTTAAACCATCCGGTCCAGGGGATTTTCCAGGATTTAGATTCTCTATAGCTTTCACGACTTCATCAGAGAAATGGGGATTTCCAAGTATTCTTTTGTTTCTTCATCTAATCTGGGCATTAACTTCAGAAAATCTCGCTTAAATATTTCACAATTAACTTCATGTTTTGCGAAGAGCTCACTATAGTACTGAAAAAAGGACAGTTTCTATAATGTTTGCATCACGAGTAATTGTTCCATTATTTTCTATTTCCACGATGTCATTGCGCCGCGCATGCCATTTTCAAGGCCTAAGGCTCGTTTGGACGGCATCTCGCCCGCAGTTATCTTTTCAGCCCTTGCCCTTACAAGCGCGCCACGGTACCGCTCTGTGTCTATCGCTTCAAGTTTTTGCTTTACTGTTCGTATGTCATTTTTGTACTCGCCAGGTTTCATGCATTCTTCGGCTAACAAGGCTTCTAAGTTTGCCCGCAATAAGGCCTCTTGCTTTGTCGCCTCATGTTTTAGTAGGCTCGATCTTTCAATTGCTTTGATTTTTACACTCTGTTTGAAGAGTTCCCATCCTTCACATGGCAGCTGCCCTCATTTTTCAAACTTTCTAGCAACGTAAGCGTATTAGCTACGAACACGTCATCTTCTAAAAGCTTCCCATTTAGTTTCCACCCTTCCCAACTAAAGGCATTCTTATTTTTTTGTTTTCCTGCCAATGCAAAACAAAACCAAGCAGTGATCACTGAAAGTCACCGGACAAACTTCGTATTCTCGACAATCGGGAATCCATTCTAAGGATAGATACGCTCTGTCCAGTCTAGCGTGGCTAGTACCTTGGAAGTGTGTAAAGAACACGGGCCCATTGTTAAAAGTCGCTCCAACATCTTCTAGACCACTTTCATTAATTACATCACTCAAAATAACTGTACTTGCATCCCGAAACGGCGTTGCACTCGTTTTATCGCGCGAAGAACAAACACAGTTGAAGTCCCCCAATAACACTAGGAAACGATCCGATTTGCAATAGTTTCCCACCGATTGGAAATCTTCCTTTCGCGTTTGAACTTTAGTTGACGCATATAAACATATAACTCTCCATTCCTGATTTGACAGTGTAAAGTCACACACAATAAATCTTCCATTCACACATGCAGTAACACTTTCTATCACAGCGCCAATACTCTTTCGAATAAAAGAAGACACCCTGCCGAATTTCCAACAGCGTGGCTGACACAAACGTTATACTGATTTTTCGAACAGTCGCGCCATGCTCTCTGTCTGGTCTTCGCGGTCAATTTTAGTCTCTTGAACAGCAAAGACATCGATGTCCTTTTCCGTGGCTTAATCGATATAACTGGTTTTGCCTCTTTTTCGTCGCCAGCCCTCTCACATTAAGGGTAGCAAATCGCAACGGTTTAGCTACTTCTACTGGCATAATTGATTAGCGAAACCAGGCAAAGAGCACTGCGCTTACCTTTCTAATTACTGCATGTGAGTCAATGACACTGAACCAGATCACTTTCCGTCGCGTGAAAGCGACGACGACCGTTGTTTGTTCACATTTCTCTTCTTCCCGACGACGACTTTCCACTTCTGCTCTAGGTGTCGCAGCCGTTGCTCATCTGTCATATCCGTAGTTTGCTCCCTTCGTCGCTTGACGAGCCTTCTTGGTGTTCCATATTTTCCGCGTTGCTGTCTTGGGTTGCGTCCGCCGTTGGTTCTTGCTGCTCTGGCTGGACGCGTTATCCACCTGTGGATTGTGGCGTCCGTCGGTAGCTCCTTGCGTCTGTTTCTGCCAATTCGCTTACGACAGACTCCGTTGTAGCGTTCACGTCGGCGTCCTCCTTGACCTCGTTCGAAAGCTGAGGCAGCGTTCTCTGCTTCTTCTTCGTGTCGTCCATCACCAAGTCGGTGTGTCGTCGTCAGGCGCGTCTTGCTGCGCCCGCGTACGAACGCGTAATTCAGCTTGCTCATGTCCGAAACCGTGACACTCGCCGCATTTCGGGACCCGGCATTCCCTGCGAATGTGTCCCGCGGTAAAAGTTACAGCGTAGGCACACTGGGACGCTCTTCCAGCACGCACGAGCCGTACCTACCTTGCCCAGCCGTAGCTGGTGTGGGAGGCAGTCAAGGTCACGCCCTCTCGAAGAACCAAACGTACGAACCGAGTCGTCGAGTCGGGCGTTTTCAAAGTCCTCTACTCTCCAGCGTTCACTGGTCACGTCCTTCACTTCACCGTACGCCCCGAATAAACGTCGGATAGTGTCATTCGTCACATCAAATGACACCCAATGAAGTTTCACGCGAATTTCCTGTCTGTTGGGGTCAACCACCAGACACACCCGCTTTTTCACGTCTAGGTGCCCTGCGTCCACAATCCTTCTTCGCGTCGTCCGTGCGAAACTGCACAAGCCACACGTGTGACATTTGGAACGCGCAATGCCACTCACCTACTGAATGACACCTAAGTCCTTGAGCGGCTGCCGAAAATCTTCTATTCTGTACGGTCGTCCCTTGGTGTCACAATGCAGCACAACTGTGCGGTTCATTTCTTCTCCTGAAGGTATTTGCGGCAGAATAATCCTGTAGTGCTTGGGAACGGCATAAAACGAGTTACCACGGCCTGCGTTGGTCCCTGACGCAGCTCGCTCGGAGCCCACCATTCTGCGTCCGCTCCTATCGGCAACCGGAAGCAGAATGTATTGAGCTATCATCGCATTCCGGGCGCGCAGCATTATTTCCATCGGGTTATTCGTAGCGTCGGCTTTGCACAGCCGGGTCTCCGACGAAGGGAGAGGGGCCACCAGCTCTGCTGTTCCTCCAGCCTTGCACCACTAGTGCGAGGTGCGTCAGTTTTGTTATTATGTTACTTCCATGATTAATACAAGCAGGTGCGTCCCTCATTCGCCCCTTCATCCAGCCTCACTCACCGCAGAACAGTTCAGACTTGGGCCTACAAGCGGGCAACGTAAAATGAAAGCAGCGTCCAGTCACACACGATGAAGAGGACAAGACAAACAGCTCCGCATACCAGCGACCAAACAACTTTTATTGTAACGTGGGGCCAGCTTTATACAAAGGGTAAAACCTAACGGAACTGGAAGAAAAAAGAGTCAGGGCGAAATGGAGGAGGACGGAAAACGCAAATATTTCATTCTTGAAACACCCAACGAAGCGCAACAAAGCAACTAATGCATTCGGGCTTTTTTCCACCACTCCAAATACGTCCACCCTTTTTGTGGGTGCTTTTAAGAGCTTAGGGTGGTTTATAATATCATTTTTTCATTTGTTGACAAAAACTTATTTAGCGTAATTCCCTCAGTGAAGTATTTCACACATGTGTTTATAAATTTTCCACAATACACAACTTTTTTTGAATACTTTCGTACTGTTTATAACCTCAGTGATTGGCGCGATAACATTAGTAGCGACATTTAAAGCGACAAGGAAGGCCATAAATGCGTTCGCAGCGCGCTGGAATCGCTGCTACCCGAAGTCCGGCATTTAAGGCGGGAAATACGGGCCGGGAGAAAAAATTGGCATTGGCTTAACTCAGTTATGCCCGGGTGTGCGTAGCGAGAGGTGCGGTTAATGTTATTGATTGGTTCTCTGCACGGTTACGACGCTTTTCGAGGCGCGCGATTCATTCTTCCTCCGTCTCCTCGGCTCGCTGCCTCGTCTTGGTTTCGTTCCGACGACCAAGTCTGGTTTCTTACAGTCTCTCCGACTCACTTTCCATATCTGGTGACGAACGCCACCGAGCCGCCCCGTCTGTATATACGATGCAATGCCGGCTCTTACACTGTTGTTGCAACGCTTCTTCACCGCCCGCCCCCCCCCCCCCCCTCTGACGTCACGCCAGATGGCGCGGTGAGCGGTGCTGCCAGCTGCGGTGGTTGCTAGGCAACACCTCAGCTCGCGGTGCGGCCTCCTGCCGCAGCGAAACTGCGAGAATACGGCCATTGTAGCTATCCCTGCAAAAGGCCTGCATCCCCGTCTTTTGAGCTCGACGACAACCGGAGCCGCTTCGAAAACGAGGAGGATGCCGCCGCTTCTCCAGGTGAAAGCCGTACGCAGTGTTCGTACATCTCGGTACTCTGAGGCCACATTGTCTGCGTCGAGTTTCGAGAGTTGGTCACCGCCGTCGTCCGCAACTAAAGGGGACGGAGAAATCCGCTGTTTTGCTCCTAGGAGTGCGCGCCACGTGACCCGTACATCACGTTTCTCTCCGGCGCACCGCTCCGATCGGACGTCGGAGCTTCTGCTCGCGAGCTACAAACGACCGATGCTTGGCGGCGGAGGCGGCGGAATTTCATCTGCTCGTCGGGCAGCTGGCCGCGACTAAAGTTCTAGAGCGGTTGCAGGGGCTCTATTTTTATTGCTTTTTATTACACTGGGCACGAAAATGCACCGCGCAAACGACAGGTGCACTGAAAGAGCCGCGTGTACCACCAGCACGGTCGCTGGGCGAGCGGCGGCCGCGAAGTGGCGCAGGCCGCCGCAGGTAGCTCGAGCGATAGCTTGTTATCGCTCCCCAATGCGCAAACAAAGCTGCACATACGAGAAAGGTGGTAACGCTGTGATGGCAAATTGCATTAAAAATTGTCATCTGCGCCGCTTGCGAGAGCGGCAGTCGAATATTCACCGCAGTGTTAAGCCTAAAAATCTGTATGTGGGCCTGTAGGCAGACCGGACGGCTGCTCCAAGGGCGCGGTCGCCCCACACACACACACTGCCTCGCGCGTCGCGCGCCGTTCTCTTTCCGCGGCAGCGCTTGCATCGCGTCCGCGGATAATTTTAGGGCAGCTGACAAGATCAGTACGTAGGGGCTTTAGAAGAAATTGCCGCCGTCGCGGACTCGGCGGTGCTATGGTAGCCCTGCTGTCCAGATAGGCGACTGCAAACAGTGATATCCGTCCGATCGTAGTCCGCCTCCGGTGACGTCACGATCTCCCTCGTATTTCTCCGCCGAAAGGCTCCGTCGTGTGAATACCGCTTAAAGTACAGCCTCACTCTGCTCAACCGGCCATCATCAAAAAAGCGGAGACTCCTCAAGAAGGTATCTAGGTTTTCTTTCCGGAAAAATTCGCTGTAAGCGTCAATGTGCGAATAAACTCGTTTTCAGAAAGCCAAAAACGTAGCGCAAAACTGACTATAAAGGTTTTACCGAGGTCGCTTTCGCGTGGTTTAGTAATCTGTACGTGAGCTATACCTCATACGCCAAATTCAACTGCAGCCCTTTAAGTGGCACTTGTATAATCCTAGATGGATATTTTACATCGTTTCTGCTGCTCTTTCTTCAAAAAAGTAAAACACGTTTATTTGTTCTCTTCGTGCCGGTGTAATATTTGCAATAAAGGATGAAATACGTAGGAAATACCATAGTCAGAGGAATCTTGACTACATTATTTGTTGTCGTTTTCCGAAATGTAACCAAATGTTTTCAGAGTAGCGTGTAGCAAACTAATCAGATGGCGTGGAGAAAAGAGTTGCGTTCTGTACGACGGAAAATGAATCAGACATGTGGAATTAAAAAGGAGACTTGATACTAGCCGAGAGAGACTCATTGCTTTTGAAAAACGTTTGGATTCGATCACAGCAATGCTGAAGCCTGGAAACTTGAAATGACCTTAGTAGGAAAAATCTAGCACGTCCTTTTGCTTACCGTGCACGAAAATGTCTACAGGGTAAACACCAGACTTCCTACGGCAAAGTCTTCCAGGTCGACGTCCATCTGGGCGAGGTGTTGCTTACCATAATAGACATGCTAGATATTTTGGGCGTAGACGGAGAAGATATTGCGCCACTGCCGGGAAGGAAAGAGTCTGGCGGCATGTCCTGCCACAGGCGGTTGCGAGTTGAGCGTCCACCGTGGCTGTGGAAGGCACCATGTGAATTCGTGTTCCTTGGTGGCGCCGGGCACCTACCGGTAAAATAGGTACAAGCGACTCCCCGGCCTGGCGCTCGGCCCTTGTGTGGGACTGCAACTCTTGGGAAGTTCACCCGGCTTGCACCGGAAACCGCCCCTATGGAAAGGGGTGGCTGCAAAACCGCAGGAACTTTTTTTTCTTGGAGAAATTCCTCATTTTGGCCGCTCACCACAAGGATGATCGTCCGCCAGTGAAGGTCAACATACAACCATCAGAATTTGCGAAGAAAAAGGAGATGAGAACATACGACCTGTACGTTGCTCCGTGGGATCGAGAGTTCTTGGTGGAAAAACCGGGCTCTGCTCTTCCAACTCGTTGGGCGTCCATCTACCTGAACATCAATTACTTTCGTGACGCCGCCTGCAAGTCTTTGGCCGCAATAATCATGGAGCAAATCCGCCGAATGTTCAATATTAATAACGACTTCCCTCCCCATCTTTACAAGATCTACAAAGAAGAGAATCCCTTAGGCTTGGCCTGAAGCCTTCTGCTACATACCGCTATGTACCGGGCTAGGCGTTCACGCACTGACATAGCCTGGGGTTCACGTGCTCCTGTCCCTGGCGCGAGTTAGTTCCGACGCCATGTTTTAGCCGAGGCCAGCGGCTGGACTCCGACTTGCTTCTGCAACAAACGGCATCCAGACTTGGCACTGGGGACGAGGATGACCAGTTTTAGTACCTGACGCATCCAACTACAGAGACATGGCGACACACGGCTCCATTGAGTTGTTTTCGGATACGGGCTGGGATTCGTGGTCGGAGAAACTTCAGTTCTACTTCGAAGCCAACGGCACCTCGGAAGACACTCGGAAACGGGCCATTTTCCTGACCCTTTGCGTACCGACTCCGTACTAGACGATAAATGCATTAGTAGCGCAGCAAACACCGAGTGATGTTCCTTTTGAGGAGATTGTCTCTGGCCTGCGAGACCACTTCAACCCCAAACCTTCTGAACTCTGCAGTCGCTGTTGTTTCTAACAACGCGACCAGCTACCAGGCGAGTCGATCACGGCCTTCGTCACCTCCCTTAAGCCTTTAGCGTCGCAGTGAAATTTCGACACACCATTTTTCAGCACACGGCACAGGGATCGGGCCGCAGACAACAACGCTCCCGCTCGATGTCATTTTACGTGACAGATTCGTTTGCGATATGCAAGATGCCTATCTGCAACAACGTCTCTTCGCCGAAAAAGATTTGACGTTCCGAAAGGCGTCGGACATACCTCTATGCTCCGAAAGTGCACGTTTTAACAGCAGAGCATCCAAGGCATCGCCGCAGAGGTGAACAAAACCGGTTCGAAGGTGCCTGGGAAGAACTCCGCGTACCTGACATCGGACAAGGCCTGCTACCGCTGCGACGAGCAACACAGCCCAGATTCCTGCGCGCACCGATCCTCATGTTGCCGTTTTTGCAGGAAGCCTGGTGGTACGCATATTGCGAAGGCGTGCATGAATAAAAAGGCCCGAGACCACAGGGCGGGACCTCACCGTGGTAAACAACACACCGTCCTTCCCCCCGTTCCAAGCAATAACGAGCCATCTCACCAAGATCAATGCTACGACTTCAACCATGTCTTGGCTGAGTCTTTGGCACCAAAAGCATCTGGTTGAAATTAACGTTCACAGAGTGAACCTAGTATTCCAAGTGAATTCGGGAACATCGCACTCCATCATCTACGAAGAAACATTCCGCCTTGCTTGGACGAAGAAGCCACTCTCTCGTCTAGACACGCCTGTGTCTCTGCGCACGGAGTCGGGGGAAGGCCTCCCAGCACTGGGAACTGCCATCGTCGAGGTGCAGTACAATTGTACGACCCAGAGATTACCATTGGTGATTATGAAGACACCTGGATGCAACCTCTTATGCCATAAGTGGTTCGAGCCACTAGCCATCAGAATTCGCGGTATTAACCTCCTAGCCTGTGACAGCAGCATCAAGGCCATTCCGGAGAGGTTTGGTTCTGTTTTCAACGACCAGTTGAACGAATACAAAGGGTCATTGGTCAAGCTGGACCTCAAGGACTCCGTATCGCCGAAGTTCCTCCGTGCTCGTCCTGTGCTGTTTGCCCTTAAAAAGCGTGTCGAGGAATAACTTGATCGGCTAACCAGGCAAAGTATCATCGAACCTATACAACACTCCGAGTGTGCAACTCCCGTTGTCATCATTCTGAAGAAGGATGGGAGCATTCGTTCTGTGGCGATAATCGAAGCACTGTCAACGAGGCGTCGACAAAAGCTTCGTATCCGCTACCCACTGTAAGTGAGCTGCTGGCAAAGATCGAAGACTGGAAGTTGTTCTCGACATTGAATCTGACCCAAGCCTACCAGCAACTGAAGGTTACGGATTAGCAGCCGTCATTTTAGCAATAATACGTCCAAGGGCCTGTAGCATGTCAAGAGGTTGATGTTTCGCGTTTCGGCTGCTCCTGTCATTTTCCAGCGATGCATCGAGACCACCCTGACTGGAATGAAAGGCGTTTACGCGTACTTGGGTGACATCATAGTTTTGGGTTCGGCGCAAGAGGACCACAATGAGCGTTTGGATTTGGTCCTTGCAAGACTGCAGGCTCAGGAACTACGCGCAAAATGTCGAGTGCCGTTTCGGGCTCCCGCAGGTTGTTTACCTCGGACACAGGATTTACGCCAACGGGATTTCAGCGACGGACGAGAAGACCAGGGCAATTAAGGAGTTGCCAGAACATATGTCAAAGCGTACACTGTAATTGTTTCTGGCATTCTTTCCATTTATGACCGGTTCCTGGAGCATCGCGCCACCTTTTCCAAAGATTTATCTCGCCAAGAATGTGCCGTAGAGATGGGAAGCCAAGCATGCCGCAGCTTTCAAACGGCTCAAACAGCTTGTGATGCGGAAAACTGTGCTGGATCATTAACACCCATCTAAACAGTTGATCCTATCCTGCGACGCCTTACCATATGGCATTGGCGTGGTCCTTTCCCAGAAAGACAGTCACGGCCACGAAGCCTCCATTTCTTTTGCTTCCAGGAGTCTAGGCTCAGAAGAGAGGAACTATTCGCAACTGGAACAGAGAAGGTCTTGCCAGCGTTTTTTGAGGCCATTGACTTCTACCTGTACCTAGTAGCCCTCGCGTGATCATTTAAACGAACCACCAGCCTCTACTTGGGCTTCTGAGCACAGGAAAACGGGACCGGCGGTTCTGTCTCCGGGCATGAAGCGCTGGTGCATCAAGCTCGCTGCGTATGAGTATGAGCTGGCGTACCGGCCCGGCAAGTCGCATCAAAAGGCTGATGTACTTGGTCGGCTTCCTCTATCGTCCACCGATGATGTGCCGTGGCCTCCCACTGACGTGCTCATCACAGAAGCACTTCCGAATCCCCCACTATCTTCTCAAAAGATAACCTCATTGACGAAGGAAGACCCGATGCTTCGTCAAGTACACATTGCGGTCCCAAAGGGACTTCTTGACCTAACTGCGGACACCTTCCAAGGTTTTCGTACAAAAAATGCCGAGCTGTCGACACTGCGTGGTTGTCTGCTTTGTGTGTCACGGGTTGTGACACCAACAATGGTTTAAACTGAAGTTTTGAAACTTATCAATGCCGGTCCCAGAGGTGTAGCAGCGATGAAGGCGGTCACACGAAGTTACGTTTGATCTCCTGCTATAAACCGAAAAATTGAGCGAACGGTGGCTGAATGTGTTCAGGGCCAATAGTCTCGGAGAGACGAAGCCAGAGCTCCTTTGCCTACTTAACAACACCCATTGCCCTTAAGAACACCCTTGGCCGACGCTACATTTGGACTTTGATGGACCGCTCGAGGGTCGAATGTTCTTGGTCATCGTAGACGCATACACCAAATGAATGAAGTGCGGTACGTCGCAAACGTTTCTTCGGAAATGGTCATCCTGGAGCTTCGTCGACTGTTTGCTATTTTAAGAATTCCGGAGAAGCTCGTCATCCACAATGGTACTGCGTTCGTTGCAGCCGCTGTGATCACCTTTTGTCGGAGGAGCGGTATTCAGAAAATCATACGTTTTACACACGATACTGTAACTAACGGCCAAGCGGAATGCATGGTGCATGCACTTAAGCTGGCTCTGGCGAGAGAGAAAGGTAAGGACATCGAACTGCGCTTGGCCAGATTCCTTTCTAAACCGCACTCCTCTGCTAGCTCGTCAACAAGGAAAAGCCCAGCACAACTGATGTTTGGTGGGGAATTCCGCTCAAATCTACAGTATCTAGTGCCGACTAGGTCCAGCGGTGATCCAGAACAACAAGACACTTTGAAAAAGGAGTGGTAGCCACAATAGCAAGTAGTAGTAGTAGTAGTAGTAGTAACTTTATTTTGCCCAAAAGTTGTGGTGATTGCACCACTGAGCTGTTCGCTCAGTCATCTAGACAGCGGGGCTCCCGGTGTTTTGGGAGCTCGGTGTCTTCAGCCAACTGGGCTAGGGCTTCTTGCAAGTGGGGAGCTGGGCTAGAGATGGCAGCCTCCCACTCTGTTAAGGATGATATGTTATGAAGGATGGGATTATTTCTTCTACTTGATGCGGGTATTAATGGACATGACCAAATGATGTGGTGAAGTGATGCTCGTGCCACGGAACAAAAGGGGCAAGCGTCCTTATATTCGCCAGGATATATGATGGACATGAGATGTAGAGTGGGGAATGATAATGTTTGGAGCTGCCTGAGAAGGACTGCATGCCTTCGACTGAGCGATGGATGCGGTGGTGGAAAAATTGCCCGATCCTGGCGGAAATGGTCAAGGATATTGCCGAAATAGCCGAAAGGTTGCGGGATATCTTCAGGTGTCCTATGAGGCTCTCGGCGAACCATATCTCGAGCAGTCTCATTGGCTCTCTCATTTACCCTCAGGCCAGAATGTGCCGGTGACCAGATGATGCGGAAGGTCCGGCTATGAGCTGTGGGCCCTTGCGAGAGGGTTGCCAAGGTTCTAGATGATACCCTGCCGTTTAAAAAATTTAGTACGGCCGATTTAGAATCGGTTATGATGTTAAGATGCGGAGACCGGCTGTGGACTATGGCTAGACCGATTGTCATTTCCTCTGCCTCTGTGCAGGAAGTGCAGCCTACAGATGCTGTAGCGATGGTGCTCCCCTTGGAGCAAGTTTTCACTCGGCAATGCACCTCGATTGATTCCTGGTGTGCTCCTCGAGAGGAAATGCTTCCGCTCGTGGTTAGTTTCGACGTCTGCTGTACAGGTTCACAGACATCTGAACCATTTGCGCGTAACGAGGGCGGAGAACCTAGATAAGCCGTTGTCTTTACCGATGCCATTAGCCCTGGAAACATGTGGTCTGGAGAAAACTCATTCCGGCGAAAAGCCAGCGCCCAATGTGGTTGTGGACGCGGAAGAAGAAACACGAAACGAGAGACTCGGTGATGACGACAGCACGTCCGCTGGGAGCCCTTCCGGAGAAAAGCTAGCGCCCACCCTGGCTGTAGACGCGGAAGAAGGCGCAGGAGCATGTCCTCAGCCTGCATTGCAATGGCGCACAAATTTACCGAGGAATATAGATCGTCCTACAAGATATAGAGGCCCGAACTAGCAGGGGTAGGAGTGCTGCATACCGGTATGTACCGGGCTAGGCGTTCACGCGCTCACGTAGCCCGGGATTCACGCGCTCATGTCCTTGGCGCGGAAGCGGGGTGCTAGTCCCACCGCTATGTTTTAACCGGAGCCAGCGGCTGTACTCAGACTCGCTTCCGCAATAAACGGCATCGAGACTTGACACAGTGAATATAACCAGCCGGGCTTCAGTGCCTGCGTCGGGCGAGTTGCGCACAGTTTAGACCATGGAGGAAACAAAGCTTTTCTTTCCTCCATGGTTGAGTCGCTGTGGCTGCCATTAAGATAACGCGGAATTGCGAGTAGATTCCATTCGTCCGCGTTCATCTGGAAAAATGTGGAGGTCGTTTGCACCTGTAATCCATTTCGCGCAAAATGAGCTGCTGCATGACGACAAGATCATCCAGAAACACAATGGCGCCTCCAACGGACCTGCTAAGCAGCGCCAGCAGCTGGAGCCGAAGCACGTGAAAGTAATAATTCATGCAAGAGCCATGAATTACTCTGCTCACTTGTGTTCGGCCGCACGTAAAAGGGTTACTGGAGAAAGGAGATGGCAGCACGGGATTCCTGACTCGAACGTCACATCCGGAAGTTTGACGCAGTGCCGACCCGTTGTGGCGGCACTCTGCTAGGTGCTCCGTCGGCTGAAGTGGCGTGTTTCCGAGCGGTTTAAATAAAAAGACTGCGCATGTGGAATTTAAACATTAGGTCACAAGAGACTTTCGTGCTGTATAACACAAGTTGAAGCAGAATTTAAATCAGGTAAATTTTCGTTGCAGTTGCCCTTTAAGCGAACGCGCACGAAAAAGCCCAGACAAATTTGGAGTCAGTGGTCAAATGGTAACCCCCAGTTATCCACCCATCTTGATGGTTATACTAGGAACGATTTACAAGGAGACCCAACTTAAGCAAACTCGTTGGTAGAATGTTTAAATTGTCCTTCCAGTCATCAACCCATCCCTGCACAATGTAACGGCCGATGCTTTTCGAATAAATTGGGAGAAGTAAAGACCAAAATTTATTGCGGTAAACCTCCTGTATGAGTCATCCTTTCACAGGCCTACAAATATTACGAGCCGGGAGTCAAGGCGTATTTATTTTATTCAGTTCTTGGGGGCTTACGTTGGTGGCCGCGTGGATTTTTTATATGCGAAGCATCTCTTGCTCGGGGGGATGTCCCGCGTCCGTGCCCCGTCCGCAGCGCCTCTGATGATGATTGCGGCAGGATGCCCCTAGGGATTGGCCAACCAAAGAATCCATCACGAGATAGCTTCGCGTTCAACTACCGTCGTCATCTTCCCGTAGGGGAACCGCTGAAGAAAAAGAAGGACAAAAAGACAAAGCTGCGAAGAGGAGGGCGTGTACGTTGCTCTCAGCCGGTGCACCAACATCAACAACCTTTACCTCACCATGGCCTCCACGATCGGCTACCGGCGGCGCGCCGCCGGCAGCCGATCGCGGAGGCCAAGCACCTACCCTTTCCATTGGAAAGCGCGCGACGCGTTAGGCAATGTTTATACAGGCGGCGTTGTACCGGAGAAGTGCCGCCACTGCGTACGCGGATAAGTCATTGATTAATGCATTCCGTGAAAAAAATAGTTCACCAATAAATAACACCCGCTACTTCACAACCTAAACGTACTTCAGACTGAATCTGTAGCAGCCCAACTCCAATCAACTTTGTTAACGAATGGGGTTCTTTAATGTAATTATGTCTCTTAAATTTTTTATACAGCGGGAGAAGAGACACAACAAGGTCGGCAAATTAGATGTCTGGCGCGTACACTCGGCTTCGCGCAGAATAGCCAGTCTCAAAAGATTTTTAAATTTTCTTCGCGGTCTTTTCAGAAACAGAGATCAAAGCCTCTTTCGTAAGAGACAGATTGTTTATGGAACCTGCAACATTTTCGTTAACTTTTTTCTAAATCTTACATGCTATCAGAACGTAGTCCCAAACACGTCCAGTACTTAAAATAGGGGGTCACATAGTACAGCAAAAATTACTGCTCTATGCCCATTACATAACTTAGAAACTTGCTCAAGACATTTTTGCCTCTTTTCCGGTATTTACGTTCTTAGGCGCTCAAATTACTTCATTACAGCATTACAGGACCTCTCGGCCAGCTTTCATTTAGTTGCAGCTATAAACGCTTTCTATAGCCACTTTAGGGGGAAAACGCCACCAAATCAAAGCAGAAACAGAATGCGGTTCCCCTACTAAGAGCAAATCACCCAGTGCCGCTCCACGCTGGCGATAACTATATATTTCACAATGTTTTCAGACGCAGCGAAAGGGGTGACAGCGTTTATCAGAAATATTTCAGAAATAAATCATCGTTTATCAAAAATCGCGAAAGACATACAGGAAATAAAATGTGGCCGAACAGAAACAAACGAAAAACTCAATGCGATTGAAAATAAGTTAGAGAAAATTGCTAGCCTTGAGACTAAAGTGACTGACTGTGTCAGCAGAGTAGTTGAACTTGAATGTAGTATGAAAATTATGGCCAAAAAGCTGGATGACCTCGAAAATAGAATCCGCCGTTCCAATTTGATCGTTTATGGTGTCCAGGAGCACGAAAATGAGTCGACTGAAGTACTTGAAACAGCTGTAGTTAAGGAAATTTTCGGAGATGTTCTTGGCGTGATGATATCGGGAGTTGAACGTATCCATCGTCTTGGTAGGTCAAATCAGGGGAATGACCGAAAGTCTAGGCCTATCATACTAAAGCTTGCAGACTACCGAGACAAAGCGAACATTATGAAAAACTGCCCAAAACTGAAAGGCTCCGAAATTTCCGTCGGTGAAAATTTTTCCCAGCCTATTCGAGAAATTAGAAGGAAACTGTGGGCTCACACGAAGGAAAATCGAGACCGACAGGAAAAAGTTTAGGTACTGACTACAGTGACGGGGCCCGTCGCTTTAAAATCTGCACTACAGTGACGGGGCCCGTCGCTTTAAAATCTGCACTACAGTGACGGGGCCCCGTCACTTTAAAATCTGCACTACAGTGACGGGGCCCCCTCAATATAACAAAATCAAAACCAGCCGATTAGCCGCCGTTTCTCTCTCAAAAAAGAAATCTATTTACTAGTTAGCGCATTTATTTGTGCGACAACTAGTAAATAGAATTCTTTTTTTGAGAGAAGTAAGGGACTCTTTTCTTCGTACAGTGTGTCAATTAAGGCTAGGCAGGGTTCTCCCCGACTGAATACATGACGGGAGGTATCTTTGGATATTTTAAGGAGGTCGTGGCCAGCCAGCGTAAAGTTTTAAACGTAAGATTTTCAAAAGAGTATTTAAGTACGGTTGCGCGTAAGAAATTGTACCATGATATTGTCGATGCTGTGTTCCCTGTTCCCATGTACAGGGCCATGTACTTTGGAAGGCCCGGTAGCGATGTGCTTAAGAGGGTTAAATCAATGCAGATTCAACCAGGGGACAAATCCTTTATGTTTAGGTTACATACAGGAACATTATTAGTACGAACATTATGGAAGAAGGGGGGTTATTCGTACCATGGAGGAGAGATTGTTTTAGTTGTAAATCCCCCGAGACAATAGATGTATTTTGATTGTTGGGAGGGAGTGGGAGTATATTTTGGGATGTGCTACAGAGGACATTACACAAAGATTTTTTACTAGATCCTCACGGTATACGTTTCCTTGCAATAGACAATGAGGATGGAGTGCCTTACGATCTAGTCATGGCACTGGGTCTCCATAGTATATGGCGCTCTCGTACAGCAAGGTTGTACAATGATGTTGATGCGCGATGTGCAAGGGAGTATTTCAAAGAGAGCATTGGGCGATGTGTTGAAGTTATTAAGTTCCACCAAGAACTACCTGATTGGCTGCCGCAAATAGAGCAACTAATCAATATGAGGGCATTTTAAATGGACAAAGTCAGCCCTGTAGTGGCTGGAAACTCACCTTTGTATGTGTACATATTTGCAATGTTGAGATGTAATCTGTTGTGAATTGTCAAAGACATGCAATAAATACAAAAAAAAATTCCCCGCATTTCCCCGAGGGGAAGAATGTGAAAAGTGCGAATGCACGAGTTGAATTTGCGCGGTTCGGTAATGTTCGCGAAAGAGAGATCACACACACACACACACACACAACTACAAAGAAAGAAAGATGCATTTATTCACAGACACCTATTTGTGTTGTCGTTTGTACTTGATTGCTAGAGCGGATCTCAGCTTTGAAATTTCGTGTCAGTACTCCTTTAAGCGGGTGCATTAGCCCTTCTCACGCCCGATCCCTGGCCAATCCCCCACGTGGGTATGTGCCATGTCAGCGGCCAGCAGGCGCGCCCATCTTTGAAATTTCGTGTCAGTACTCCTTTAAGCGGGTTGCATTAGCCCTTCTCACGCCCGATTCCTGGCCCATCCCCCACGTGGGTATGTGCCATGTCAGCGCCAGGCAGCGCGCGCCCATCTCCCCCGGTGCTAAGGAAGACGAGGAGCGCGCGCACCCGCTGCTGTTGCTATGCGGACTACGCCTGCGGACGATTCAGGCTCGCTTAAGAAGTGCATTCGCACTTAACCTAAGCCACGGAACGGGACGCGAAGGCTTAGGAAGAAGAAGACGACGACGGCTGCTACGGCCACGTTTGCAATGCATTCTGCTGGAAACAGCGCATCGGCCTTGGGCCGAGGTACTCAAGTTGCGTCATCTGACGATTCCGGAACCTACAAGGTCGTACTTCCCCGTCTGCCTTCTGGTAACACCGTTCTAAACTCCGTGTTCTTGCATGCTGACCTGTCTGGCCGACCGTACCGTGCCCCGGACTTTCGCGATGCTTTGCTTGCCGTTCTAGACACCAAGGACATTCTTGCTTGTGGTCAATATCAGATGAGTCACTTGTGGCTTGTCACATGCGTCAACGGTGCAGCGAAACAAAAGCTAGTAGAGCGAGGCGAACTTGCGGTCAAAGGCCTCAAGTGCCTGGTCATTGATCCTGAGAGCAGGAATATCAAAATGAAGCTTCTTTGGCTTTCCCCGCACATAGAGCAACGCCGAATTGTAGAAGCGCTGGAACCGTATGGCACGGTTCAGTCTATCACAAGAGAAATGTGGCGGTGTGATGGCATGGAGGCTTGGCAGATGACCAACAGAGACGTGTCATTCACGCTGAAGGATGGAATCTCAGTCAACTCGCTGCCGCACCTACTGGACGTCTACGGTCAACAGTCTCTCATCTTGATTCCTGGGCGTCCGCCACTCTGCTTGCGCTGCAATAGGGTAGGCCACATAAGGAGGCAGTGCAAGACTCCACGTTGCAAGAAATGCCACCGTTACGGCCACTTGTCATCAGCGTGTGTGCAAACCTACGCAGACAAGCTTCGTTCGGGTCGTGAAGCGGAAGATGACACTGTTTCATCTCACATCATGGATGCAAGTGAGGTCGTGGATTCTTCAGGGGAAGCTGTTGCGGAGCAGCGGCGAGAAGATAGGGCTCCTGCGGTGCCCACGGAGGATGCGTCCCGTTTGGTACCGCCTGAAGATCAAGGAGGGGGCGCTAACGTTGCGGTCTTGCCTGCAACATGGGCCGAGTCGCCACCTTACCTGGATCGACCACCGTCGACGGAGAATGAAGAAATGGAACTTGACATTGGTACCAAAAAGCGACCTGCGCCCCTTGATGAAGCTGAGGCTTCGGGTGGAAAACCAGAGGTCATGGAGATAAAGCAGGCGAAGAAGTTCCTTGCCAGGGATGCTTCGGATCCTGCTCCTGCTGCTTCGGCGGTGCTATCGACGGCTTTGGCGCCGGGTGCCACATCCTCCTCCTGCGATACAGGCCTCATAAGCTCAGAGGCTCCTCTAGTTGCCGACCCTGCATCATCATCAGGGGCAGCTTTGGCTGCCTCCCCGGCTGCGGAAAGTGCAACTACTGGTCGCCGTCCTGCTGCCCGGCCTCCAGATCCTGATGGAACTGTGGGTAGGCGAGGTAGAGACGCTACACTGCTGTAGGGTGTCATGGTGGGAGCTCTTTCTTTTCAGTTTGGAACGTTAAATGTCCGTGGCTTACGTAACAAGAGGCGTCAAGGCCAGCTTCTTCACCTAATGCGGGGTTGGAAGCTTGATATATTGGCCATTCAAGAAACAAAAATTCAGTCGGATGAAGGGACTGCGGAAGCTCTAGCTCCTTTTCAATCAGAGTACGAAGTGTGCGTTAGCCACGCCAAAGGGTTATCTGCTGGGTGCATGCTCTTTCTGAACAAGCGCCTCCAATGCTGTGTGGAATTTGTATCCACTGATCGGGAGGGACGCCTTATCGTATGTGACCTAATGATCGCGGGACAGTCATGGAGGTTTATTGTCGTTTATGCACCGTCGCAACCTCGCGAGCGGGAAGAATATTTCCTGTCATTACAGAGTCACCTGCGTACTGACCGCCACTTAATGGTCTTGGGGGATTTTAACTGTGTGTGTAACCCGAGGGACAGGTCATGTGAGCACCAACGATCGGACTTAAGCGCTATAACATTGGAAAACATTGCTTGTGACTTTCACCTTTGTGACATTGGAGAAAATGTCCGACTGCAAAATCGTTTTACACATTTTCAGGGAGCCTCTCTAGGCTAGGCCGTATTTATGTTTCTTTAGATACCTACCGTGTGTCCATAGCTACTCTGTTCATCCGGTATTTTTTAGCGACAATTGCCTTGTATCTGCTGCGCATGGTAGCCAACAGTGTCGGAGTCGTCGCCTGAATTGGTAATTGTGGAAATTTATTAATTCTTCACTATCCCATCAGCCCTTTTAAATCGTGTGCCAGAAATTATGCAAAATGCAAGAAATCACTATGATCTGCCAATGCTCGCACGGTGGGGGAATTATTTAAGCACAAAAAGTGAAAGTCACGGCAATTGAAGAGGCTACAGTGATGGCGTTTGAAAAGA
>JABSTR010003302.1:0-30771 GCA_013339765.2 Haemaphysalis longicornis | reverse complement strand
CTCATACCGTCACGGGGCTGGAGTCTGGTTGCCGCTCAGAATAAAGGTGACCGCTGCCCTTGACGTCTCCCTCAATATATATAACACGAAAGTTTCGCGCCAGTAGTCCAGTAAGTTTGACAGCAGAGCTTGATTTGTATATTGAAACCTCGATGGCCAGGCGACGACGCAATGGAAACACTGCTTCGCATATTTTGTCATTGTGCTGCCACCAAAATACACAGCACAGCAAGTTGCCGGGGGCAGCTTTGGACTAGGGGGGGGGGGGGCAGCTTCGCACTAGTGTCTCCAAGACAGGGCAAACATCAAAACTGGCGGCCCCACATAGCTTGGTTCGGCTAATTGTTCACGCGTGGTTATGCCTGGAGAATAGCTCGGCCGAGTTTTCTGTGTGGTGTCGTGGTTGTTTAAACCAACAAAGGGCAATTAGCACCCGCGGCCATTACCGTACAATTAAAACCCAATGTAGCGAAGTCGCCCAGCAGCATTTCGTTAAATAGAGGATTTTGTCATATCGGGACTGGGGTTTTACAAGCAGTTGATTCTATAGACGTCTGAAAGGAGGCGCATCACAGCAGCTACCATGACATCGTAATTGCAGCGACTGCGTAGAGCTAGCCTATCTCGTAGAGCTCCGTTAAAATGAAACTAGTATGCCTCGTTTTTTTGTTTTCCTGGCGTGCTGCAATAGTATTTGTGGCATTGGGACGAAATGCATTTGAAATTGCATTTTTTATGCGTCTGTTCTGGAAATACGTCGCTAAATCTGGAATGGTGCTGAATCTTTTTCGTTACCCCGAATTTATAAAAGCATTGAGCCGTATGGGCACCTGCGCGGGAACCTGAATTTGTTTCGGTAGGTCGAAAAAATCCTAAAATCCGGTTTCGCTTTGACTGTATACAATGTGTTGTTTTATTTTCAGTACGATCGAGTCATTTCGTTATCGTCATCTGATAGCACAACTTCAGAGGGCAAATCTTGGTCCATCGCGCCTTCACCGGTAAATAACACGTCGTGGGGTGGCTCGCTCATCGCTTGTTACCATGGACGTAGTTTACTAGGGCGGCGCCGGCACGCGCGATGATGTGCTCGGCGGGGTTTTGCTGCACACGTTCGCCGGCCTAATTAACCACCAACTTAAACAATATCACCGTTAAAATTGGTAGCCTGAATCATTTATATAGTGGCGGATCAGCTGCAGTGAATCTGTTTCAGCTTCATTGGGTTGCACACATTCACGAAAGAAAACACGATCGATTGACCACTGCGAAGTCCAAAGAAATGCACGAAATGGCTGTGTCTTGCCAGCCGGTTTCCACGTGCAGTTTGGCGGTGTAGGGTAATCAACCGGACTGTTCCCCTGCTAAATCTCCCCGCATACTGTTCCTTCCTTCTTTTTTCCTTTTGTGTGTACAACTCCAGCGCTCGCGGGAAGGCGAATATTTTATTTTTTTGGATTTAGATAGATGCAATTACATTCCAACAGAATGTTCTGAATGTTTCTGTTTCCTTACCGCAGATCACAAATGCGTGATCGTGTGGTGTATGCTTTCCACAAAGATGGACCAATAACAATTAAAATTGGCTCTGCCGCACGACATACAACCTTAAAGCTTCACTGCGCGACCTTTCCCCGTGGGTTGGCTTGTTTTCACGATGTTGAAGCTGAGCAAAAAGGCCGAACATGGTCAGCCCTGCACAAAACATGAGCATGCTAACGCTGGTGTATGTTTGCCGAGGTGTAACGGTAAAATTTATACGCAGAATTTCACTGTTGATGTGGTAGGAGAATTGAAGAATCAAGAATTACTCGTTGGCTCGCAGTCGGGTGATACCAGCCACTAACATGCATAACAAGGGTCCCTTTTTCAAGGACTGGAGGGACTGCAGCCTGTATTAACAGCTGCAGTTGTGAAACAAACCTACGTCTTTCCCTTGCAATGCATGCCAGATTTTTGTTTCACTGTGTTGCCATCTTGTAGTCGTACCATGCATTCAACTTGATACTCAAATGTGTTCAGTCCTGACTGCCCAAGATATTTTTAGCTTTGTTTTAGCTCTATACACACAAAGCAAGGATATTTGTGGTTGAAAATATTTGATTCGCGGTTAGTTTTTTTAATTTTGTATTGATTAGCAGTCCTAAATTTGATATTAGCACATCTCTAGTGTGACGTTTGAAAACAGCGCGGAAGACGGGACTGAGCAAGTAATAGACGACACACGACACAGCGCTTGTGTCGTCTATTACTTGCTCAGTCCCGTCTTCCGCGCTGTTTTCAAACGATATGATGTACCAACAAGCCCTTCAGTTCACCCTTTTGCAATCTAGTTGTGAAGCAGTTCGAATATAGTGAATACTCGTTCTTGTGTACTTCCTCACACACCTCATTTTCCACAGCGTTGAGAGCGGTCTACCCCAGCTGTGAATATTATTGTCTATACATATAATAAACTACCCTCCCCTGATACGCATTACATTCTATAACATTTGAGAGCACTTATACCAGTTTTGCCAATTCTGGGCCTACTCAATATGTCATATCGTCTGCTGGCACTCTTTTGGCAGGTAGCCCCATAGGAATACAGGTAGCATACCGAACAGCATCTCAGAGAGTCCATGGGGATCAAGTTTAAATCTGATAATTGAGGTAGGCCAGTATCTCATTTAGTGTGAGTTTACATCCTCACCAGGCACCTTACATTCTTTGTATGAAAACAGTCCATTCATATTGCGAGTGCTATCACATTTCGCCATTGTCCATTAGACCACTTCATGTCCATTGCAGAATGATGGCCTCTTCCATCGAGTTCCAACTGCTCCTATTCTGCATTGTCAGAGTCCGTTCTCTGCCACCAAATTATTTCTCACCCTCATCTAGTCATTGGTCTTCTCCCCCTTTAAAACCACCTCTCAGTAGCCACTCTATTCCCACTGGGGTAACAAAGTGGCATTTCAAAACAGCTTATTGTCGACTTTCGCCTATGTCTCACCTTTTCCTTTACAGCAGGCTTCAAGTGCTGATAGTTTTTTCTCTACGCGCTAAGATCTGTACAAGTGATTTGTCTTCCTTACTTCAAGCGACAGGTAAACAAGAAAACTGCAACTGACTCAGCAGTTGTTAGTGTGCCAAGTAGAAGCAATAAATTTTAATATTTGTGGCAATATAATGCAGGTTTACATTTCTCACGCCCCAGCCAAGACAACTCTGTTCTAAATTTCAACTGCAACATGTACGCCCAAGTTGCTAAGCAAACTCAATTACCTGGCTTTAGTCACTCATACCGTTGGGCACCCACCCTAAATGGCAAATGTTTGTACTGTCCCGAATGGGCTTGTGGCTTCCAGACTGCAAATGTGGTTCCCAGAAATTTTCATAATACAAGACCATATTATGGATATTTCAATGCAGGTATGCAAAGCCAGTACTCATTGCAAGAAAGACTACTCCTATGTACCTAGCTAAAATTTAGGGGCATTTTTTATAATTCACTAGCATAGACCAAGCTAATTTAAGCAGAAGCTTTCTAAAACCTGAGTTACAAATAAAACTTACTTTGAAATAATGTAATGGCACGTGCACTGTGAGACCTGCAATTTCAGAACTATAAATCAAAGGTGCAAGACATTTAATTTATTTGACCCACCATAAAGAAAATTGTTCGCAGACTGGGCGCAGTCAGCAATGCCCATCAGAAATAATTTTCAAGTCATATCACGCGATTTTTAATGATGAAAGCAAAAGCAATGACTTGCGAAAGGAAACGAAGGCCCCAGTGCTTCTTTCTTTTTGGACAACAAATGTCACATGGTTGGCAGGTTCTTCATCACTTGCAGTGGTAGGCTGTTCGACAGCTGCTGCTATCACCATAAGCAGCACTACTTACATGACGTTTGTAATTATGTGCAACAACGCTCAATTTGGTGTTGACAGGAGCTGTGGGCACGGTTTATGTGGGAGACCATTGTTGGCGCTACATTTGCTACCCTCACCAGCGTGTGGTACAGCGCTGTGCTCTCGTTGTTTATTGATTAGCAGCACAATTTTCACAACGGTGCGTGAAGTTGGTGCAACGAAGTTCAGTGTAGTATCTCCTGGATTGGTCGGTGCGTCCTGCTTCAGCGTGATTCTTTGCAGGCCATCACTGACAAGGGTGGCAACGTTGTGCTTGTGCCAGAAGCCAAATTTTTTTTTACACTTTGTGATCAGTACTTGTGGCACTGCAGTGTATCCCTTGCAACTTTGGAAGCTCGGAAAAGTTGGTACAACATGACCAAATATACAGAGTTGTAGGCACGACGAAAAGAGGCATTAACACAGTGTTTACTCCAAGCATCTTTTTGTCACATCCAATAAACTTTAATTCAGGCCTCTTTTGTCCCAGCTGTGCTGATTTTACTCCCCAAAATAAGGCACCTGCTGGTCTTTTTATGCCGAGAAAGTACGGTGAGGTTGCAAAACATTTCAGGCTGCTGCGCCAGAACTACGGGCAAAAACGCTGGTGTTCAGCGGCGCGTACTAGGGTGCACAAGAGCCAGCGAAAAAGCTTATTCAGTGGAAGATTCAGCGGCCACCAGTAATGAGAACGTCTAGGCCCAAGAGAATTTTTGTCAAATGAGGGCCTTTGAAAGGCATTCCTTCCGCCTATTCTTCTCCTTGCGAAAGCCGCATATCCTGTGATCTAAATGGGAGCGCAAGCAGCAGTCAGGCGAACACGTGGCGCAAGCAGCCTTCGTGCAACTCCATTTAGACCTCTGCCGGCAGCCCCTTCAGCCAGTGCCCACGTTTGAGGACACAGACCCATTCTTCCCTATTCAGCCAAAGCAGATCAAACCTGATGGCGTGAGATGGCGCGCACACTTCCCAAAATAAAAAGAAAGAAAGAAGTGCGATTACAAAAGCCGGCGAACTTAAACGAGCAACACAACCCTCCGAATCCTCCACTCGGAGTGGTTTTGCCTTGCCCGCAGGGGCGTCGTAGATAACACAACACTGACCGACAGCCGATGTACCAAGGAGGAGAGTTATAAGCCTGCGCTTACGGCGCGTACATACATCGTAAACAATGAAAAGTACAGCCGACCTAAACTTTACATGAGTGCCGGCACGGCCACTTTGCACGGCCGGCATGGTACTAGTTTCGGCGATCAACAAGGACGACCAAATCCAAGTAATAATAACAAAAAACAGGTGACGTCACTTCCGTGGGGTGCTCCAGCCGTCAGCGATTGGGCAAGTCTGGAGCACCCCGGGGGAAAGGATCCCCGGGGTGCAGCAGCCTTTGCCTTATCTCTATGATGTCAGCGTTCACGATTCGTACGGTCTCAGCGCTCGCTTTACCCCCCTGCAACCCAGCGACGGTGGGCGGCGTGTCTTAAAAATTTTCAAAATAATGTTTAGAAATACATATACAATTTAACCTTGCACAAATACTTGAGTTAAAAGGTTTTCAATAGGCAAATAAACGTTTCAGCAGTAACAGTAGCTGCTAGGTTTGCCTAGCAGGGACACGTGACAGGGACACATATTGTAGTGTCAACTTTCGACACTACGAACCGCCACCCTTCCGATTTCAGGAAGTTTGCTGCCAGATTAAAATTATTTCCGCCAATTTCTTTAGAAATTGCTTGCGGTTACCGGGCTATATAAAACGCTTGCGGTTACCGGGCTATATAAAAGCTAGAGAACATATACGCGACAAAAATTGGTTGTCCGTCCCTTTAACCCACTCAACGGCACCCACCTAAAGCCCAGGACGATAGCTTCGCCGCTGCGACATTCCAAAAAGAACACATAAAAAAACAACGTGACGTCATGGGCAGTCTACTCTCGCCACCAGGCCGCTGCTTGGTGATGATCTCTGCGCCCTCATGCGTACGTTAATTTTTTTCTTCATTTCATTTCATTTATTACTTCCTTAAGGACCCGAAGGCATTGCATAAGGGGGGGGGCAAATACATATAGGGAAGACAACAAAAAAGAAAAAAGAACAAAAATAGTGACTGACATGCATCAGTCCAGCACAACTAACAACAACGACACAACAAAAAAGCAGATCAGAGAAAACTAATACCAAATTACCAAATATACATGTTCACTTATAAGACATAAAAGCACAGAAAAATAAAAGACAAGCAAGAGCAATTGTGCAGGTTCCAACTAGTAAGGATCTATATTATGAATCACCATTGATGTTCGAAGTGGTGATAATGGTCGTCCAATTTTTTTCGAAAAGATGCGCGGTCAGTGCATGATACTATATTGTCGGGTAGCGAATTCCAAAGGGTTATTGCACTGGGGAAGAATGAACTTGTGGATGCCGATGTTCGACCGGGTAAGTGTGCTATTGGCTGGGTGTGATTTAGGCGAGCTGACGTGCGGTGGGCTGGTTTTAACAATTCATGTCTGGATTTTGGATGATAGTAGGCCCCATGAAGGAGGCATAAACGTGCGATATGACGGCGCGATACAAGTGACGGAAGGGAAATGGACTGTTTTAAAGATGTGACGCTGGTACCGGAGGAGGAGATGATAAAGCGAGCTGCGCGATTTTGTATGGATTCTAGGTTAGTGGTCAAATATGCTTGGGATGGATGCCAGATTGATGACGCGTATTCAAGTTTTGGTCTCACGAATGTTAGATAAGCAAGATTTTTTTATTTCTATGGCCGCGGATTTTAGATTTCGTCGGAGGTAACAAGGGTCCTTGATGCTTCGGAACAGATTGTGTCGATGTGTAATTCTCATGATAACGATGGTGACATGTGAACGCCTAAGTATTTATACGATGTTACAGAGCATATGGGAACAGCATTAATATTGTAACTGTGGTGGGTGATGGAGCGTTTACGAGAGAATGAGATTAGTTTGCATTTCGATAGGTTAAGGGGCATGAGCCAATTATTGCACCATAATGCGATAGTGTTAAGGTCATCTTGCAGGGTGCTGTTATCGTCGGGGCTTTAAACTGCAGAGTAGAGGACACAATCATCGACAAAAAGTCTTAGTTTACTTTTTATGTTAGTTGGCAGATAATTTATATAAATTAGAAATAAAAGTGGGGACAGACTGGCGCCCTGTGGTACCCCCGATGTAACAGCTGTAAGCAGTGATTGGTTTATTGGCGAACGTGAATTGCATGCGGCCTGTAAGGAAGTCCTGAATCCAATTTATTATGTTTGTAGGTAAACCGAGGCAAGTTAATTTTGAGAGTGGTTGGTTATGTGGGACGCGATCAAATGCCTTTGCAAAGTCTAAGAAAATGGCGTCCGTTTGAAGGTTGTTATCCATGTTAACTATACTCGGATACAACTCAAGAAAAATGCGGCTTTTCCTCATCAAAGGACCCCCCTCCAGCCAATGGTGTCACCTTATCAACGTGACGTCATGGTAGGCCGCCTCTGCACCGCGTTCACGGAAGAAATCACAGAGCATGTTCTTCCGCGCTTACGGACTTCTACCAAAATGGCCACCTCCGCTGTTCGCATCAATCCGGCGGCGGCGTTCGGCTCTGAGAATGATTTTTAGTGCCGTTCAGTCGTATTCCTTGTTTGCGTGTTGTGTGCAGTGTTCTTAACATGCTCGGTAACGACAATCGCTATGGTGTTTTTTCTGTTTTGTAAGCGACCGGCGTTGCCGGGAAATAGCCGCCGCTGCAGGTACTGGATTCTGTGTACGTTGTGTGATACAAAGCGGTCGTCGTCATCCTGTGCCGGCGTTTCGTCTTGAGCGTGAAGTGTTTCTCGTTCTACCGTTTATTCCCTCCTGTGTCTGTGCTACCCACGTTATCGCACCAGTGACTGCGACAGGGGGCGATAGCTATTTGTTAATTTCTCGTAGATTACGCCAGTCGTAAATATTACTGTTGTGCATAGCACACGACGTTAACGCCATGGACGCAAACAGCGCGACGTCGCGCGCTGCATTTCGTTAGAGCATATGTCGAGCCGTGTGTCCCAAGTCCATGCCGGGCGCAGGCGTATTCGCCCAAATTGTGATCAAGTCGCCACATACAAGAAGCTGAATTATCGCGTTTTTTGAACGTGAATGCGTACGAGCTGCAGCTTAGCTGCATGGTGTGATTTAATATGCCACCTTTTCTATTTTGATTTTCGGTTGCGCTGAGATTCCATTGTTAAATGTTATTTCAAGCTGGTGTTTTCTTCGCCGTGGAGCGCTTTAAATTGTTTTGAACAAAAACCTTTGTGGAATACGAATAGAGATCTGCGTTGACTTTGCATTGTCTATGATAATAAATATTATACATGGGTATTACCACTGTAAGTTCAATTTCATTGTCTTGCTTAGGCTTCGCAAATGAGCTGTGCTTCGCGATAGTGAAATTTAATGAGCTAGATTTCACCGGTATGATTAGCTGCAGCAATGCATGTGAAGACGTGAAAGACAGCACTGAAATCAAATAACCCACCTTTCAGCTTTTCCTACACATGCGCATGCATATTCTTCACCAAATCAAATTCTTGCATCAGAGATGTGCATTATTGAAGCCATATAGGCACTGCTCGCCTTGTGTTTATGTCACTTAAGTAAGAAGCTGCTGCTGTAATGGTCATCTGCATGCATGTGCTATAAATTCGAACCAGAGCATTCAGGGTGGAAAAAGTGAGCATTTCACCCATTTTCCCTGTTGCATCACAAGTGGCTGCTCGAGCGAGAAGCTCGCTGCTCCAGCAGTGCTCAACATCGTGGATGCCAAGTCGAACAGTAAGCTGCTGCTTGCTGCATCGCTGTTCACAACGCAACACGTGCAATTAGGAGTGTAAATCACAATGACAGCACATCAATTGATGCCAAATTCATAACACGGGCAATGAAGCATGTTTGAACGGTTATTTAGTGATCTGTACCATAAAAGCTATCTGCACTGGTTGATCTATGACATGTTGGTTGAGTGGACGCGTGGACACACACATATGGTACATATCGCTCCGCTGAAACTGGTCAATGGATATCATACTTTTCTTGTTACGCAAGAGCCAGAATCGGATCATATGCTCAGGAAGAAATTTATTATCTTGCCAAAAATGCACTACATGAAATTATTCCCATACATGGGAGGATTGCTTGAAGCCAACGTAGTTTCCTCTTCCCAAAGCTTTGGGAATTGTCTTCATTAACGTTGTGCTTCTGCATTTTATCCAGTGGCTTAGACCATAGATAAAACCCATTTATCCTAATTCCTGCGTAAGACAGCAGATAGCAGCTAAACAGAATCAAAGTAGAAATAAAACACCGAAGCAACTTTTCTGGTCCTCACTGCTGTTATTAGGGCAGATTTGGCTCAGACAGCTAAACAGACACACTGCTGAATTATGCAGAGCAAATTAAATGAGCAATAAGAGACTGAAGCAGATTTATTTTTTCTTAACGCTCAATCAAAAGACAACTTGGCTCAGCCAGCTACACAAGCAGACAGTGTTCAGTTACATGCTTTCATGTAGACATTTTATTTGCAACTGTTTCTGCATTCCATCCGTGCGTAAGTGTCCGAACAATGTAAAAAACTTGCAGTGAAATCTCAAACTAGTGTCTTGTCCTGTAGGTGAAACTTGCCTTTATCACCATTTACAGTGTCGCACAAGGAGCCCCAACGCCACACACCGCAGAAGTGATTCTGCTTGAAGTGAATTTGTGAACTCGCTGGACTCGCCTTGCACACACCTCATGCTATACATGCGAATAGTCACCCTCCTTGTGCAGCGAAAACTATCGCACAGTGTAAGCGTGGCTTTACTTCCTAAAAATAGTTTGGAACAGTGCGGGTTTTCTCTAGCTTGAGATGTACGGTTTCCTTTTATGAATACATCTGCCACGTAGAATCCTGTCATGACTGAACCTATGCGGCTTAATTCCTGCACCACACTTATAACAAATGAGATCAGAAACCAAGCACTGCAACAGCCCTTTCTTATTATCATAGCTACATATCAAGGCAATCAACCATGAGCCAGCACCACAAAACACCGCTCCTTTACTACAGCAAATGAGATCATAACCCGATTGTTGAAATAGCGTCTGCCGCCCTCAGTGTTATACTGGAAGATCACTGTTGAGTCTACGACACAGCAGACAACACTGAGCAATGGCAAATGAGATTACCATACCTGCCAGGTTCGCCGAGATGGCATTAGGGAGAGTCCGGGGGGTGGGGGCGGAGTAGGAGGGATACAAAAACTAGTAGCAACAGAATGGAATGATTTACATTTACATGCATTTTTAATTTAGTTACAACACAACAGAGTAGGAGCTGAACTGTTTCGTCCAAACTACTAACGAGCTACACGACTGGTCAGCTGCTAAATCTTCGATGCGGCTGACGCCGCCTATTTTAAGAACCCCTGGGAGTACTGCCGAGCATAACAATGTTCGTTCCTGCTACACTTCGCCAAAAGAACGCGACTGACCTCGGATTGTGCGAGGTCTTGATGATCGGAACTGTGGGCAAATTTTATTTACCATGCTGAAATGCCTCTCGCATTCAACGTTTCTGTGGTACTGACCAGTTCAACTTGCGTGCATTGCCAACTATGCTTTACAAGTTATTACTATGTCCAGTGGTGTAGGATACGATTGGGTTGTCAGGTAGCTCCAGCGCAATGTGGCTAGACTGGGAGAAAGGTTTAGCCAAAAACGGGTGTGTATTCGGGAGATTTTTGTTTCGACCATACAATCGTACAAAACCATCAAAATTAGGGAGTCTCCCGGATAATTCGGGAAACCTGGCAGGTATGGATTACAAACCAAACATTGCAATGTTCTCTTCTGATTCTCATAGCTACATGTCAAAGCAATCAACCCTGAGCAAGTTACGCACCACACACAGACTGCTCAGTTAACTCCAGAAATAAATAAAGCACACAAACAGCATATCTGGTTGTCATGAAGTGCCCTGAGCGCGGGAAATACAAGCAGAAACGGCGGGGAAAAGGCGCAGCAAGCGTGCGAGTGGCAAAGGGAAGAGGAAGAAGCGAAGATGGAAAAGGGGCTCGAGACAAGGGAGAACGAGGAGGAACGAGGCTCGGGGGTTCCAGAAGGATCGAGAAGTGATCAAGGGCAACCAGCGGAGCGTCTACCCCGTGGTAGCCTGGCGGACCAGCGGCAGTCGACCGGACTGCGGGTACGCCGAACCTGTGAGGACCCTGCGCTTCAGCGGCAGTCGCCCGGACTGCGGGAGCGCTACCCCAAGCACTGCTCGTGTTCCCGCCGACCAGCTTCTCGGGCAGACCAACGGTAACGTCGTCATGGCGCGGTGACTGCGCTCGGATGCCGGGGCCACGCCGCGTCACCGACAACAACCGCCAGCGGTAGCCGCCTCGACCGGAGCTTCTACTCGCTGCCGCTCCCGCCGCCGCCAAAAACTGTGAGGCCCTTGAGCGATTTCGCGCGGCTTGGACTTGGACCCTTCTGACAGCGACAGCGTATTCGCGTGCCACGCCGGACACGCGGAATCTGTATTCATTTTTTTTCCTCCTTCTTTTTTCTGCCTTTTATTTTTTTGATAAATATTTCCGTTGTTTGAATTTGGTCACCTGCCTCGTCACTTGAGAGCGCCGCTCCACTACGGCCCTGAACCTGCCATAACATCACAAGTGGCGTCCGCGACAGGACTCTTCTTAACATCTTGAAGAGCAGGACGTAGAACCGAGCGGAATTCACGAGTGAAGTGGCAGCATGGACCTCGAAAAGACTATCGCTCTAGGAAAGGAATTGGGTTACAAGGACGCGGAGCTTCTGGAATGGGTGAAGTCTGAGCAGGCTCGATTAAGGGAAGAACGGCTGGCAGAGCGTGAGGCCGTGAAAGAAGCTGCAGAACGCGCGAGGGAAGAAGCGCAACGGGAGAAAGAAGCATCCGAGCGGGAGCAGAAGACATTAGAGATGAAGATCCGCTTGCAAGAGCTCGCGAGGGATAGCGCGCAAGTTGATCGCTCAGCACCTGAACCAGTAGCCTCGGGACACGCAACGGCGGTCAGTCCTCACAAGCTTATCCCGCCTTTTGATGACAGGAGGGACGATCTCGACGCCTATCTTGTCAGGTTCGAAAGAATCGCGCTTTCGCAGAAGTGGCCTGAAAGTGAATGGGCAGTAGCTCTGAGTATGTGCCTCGCGGGTGAAGCGCTGACAGTGATAGGGAGAATGACCCCAGAGGACTCCCTAGACTACAGAAAAGTGAAGCTGGCCCTGCTTCAACGATTCCGCTTCACTTCGCAGGGGTACAACGAAAAGTTCAGGAATGCGAAAGCCGAAGACGGGGAAACCGGCGTACAGTTCGTTTCTCGCCTTGCTGGCTATTTTGACAGGTGGCTAGAGACGTCCGGCGTCGCGAAAACTTTCGACGAACTGCGAGGACAGAATGATTGGGGAACAATTCATGAAGTGCTGCCACACGCAACTAGCAGTCTTTATCAAGGAAAGGAACTGCAAGACAACTAAGGAGATGGCAGAAGCATGCGACCACTTCATGGAAGCACAGGCCATCAAAAACTTGGGTAAGGCCCGAGATGAACCGAGACGGGACCAGAGGTCAGATCAGGCCCCAAAATTAACGAAGACCCAAGGTTGCTTCATCTGCGGCAAACTAGGCCACCGTGCTAGTGACTGTAGAATGTCAGGACGGCATGGTAGCTGCGGCAAGTGCGGAAAACCTGGCCATAGAACTGAGAACTGTCGAGGAAAAGAGGGCGACGCAAAACAGGTTTCGGCTTGCACCGTAGCAAAGCGCCGACGTCTACAGAAGAGGACCCCCGAACAGCTAGAAAAGAGCGATTCAAGGATCAACAAGTTCTTGGTTGAAAACCTACCTGTGGTGACTGGGGAAATGTACGGGAAGCGGATATCGGTGCTACGGGACTCCGGCAGTAATACCGTAATCGTGCGCCGTGATCTTGTGCCAGACTCTTGTCTGACGGGCCAAGCTTCCAGTGTGGTGTTCGTGGACAAAACTGCGCAGCAACTTCAAGAAGCGTACGTCAAGGTCCACACGCCCTACTTTTCAGGGATGCTTCTGGTGAAATGCATGCAGGATCCCTTGTATGATTTAGTACTAGGGAACATACCAGGAGCCAGACCACCCAACGACCCTGACTGGAAATGGCATCCACATGTTGATGAAGCCAAGACAACCCCAGAAAGCTATCAAGAACCAGCTCAGAGCTCGGGCAGCTCTAATACTGCGATGGACTCTCAGAAGCTCGTGGCTGTCGCCGAAATCGACAGGCTGCCTACAGGTAGCTTTAACATCGCTGAGGTCACGAGAGATGAGCTCAAGGAAAAACAAGAACAAGATGACAGCTTGAAAGACTGTTTTCGGAAGCGGGGGACAACTTTCACATCCAGGAGTGGCAACCACTACAAATATGTCGTAGACAGGGGATTGCTGTACCGGCAGTATCACCTTTTGTCTGGACGCTCATTCAAACAGGTGGTGGTGCCCCCAACCTTTGAGGAACGCAGTGCTACAGAGGGCACACGAAGGCATCACGACTCGGACACCACGGCATCCGAAAAACAACGAAAAGGATTCTCGACGAATTTTACTGGCCAAGGGTGCATGCCGACGTGAAGCAACTCGTAAAATCCTGTTACATCTGCCAAAGGACTGCACCGAAGGGAAGAGGACGACCTCGACTACGAAAGGACGACCTCGAGGACGAAAGGGGACGAAAGGACGACGTCGACTCCGAAGCCGACATGAGCAAGAAGACCACCCTCTCTCCCGTAAACGTGCTCAAGAAATACCAGGCACGACAACAGGCGTCCTCGTGCGTAGCGGCCGTCAGTGCGATAGAAGGTTACATCGATTGGGAAGAAAAACCCTTCCTGCCCCTGCAAAAGAAGCAAATTGTTTGTTCTTTAAATAGACGGCTCACAGAGAAGCCTCGGAGGAGTACATCTACCGGAATACAGCGCCCGGCCGCACCAGGGTTCATATGCAAGCCGAACGTTTGTCCCGCGAGAAAACCGTTATGCAACAGTCGACCGGGAATGCTTAGCGCTTGTGTGGGCCATCCGAAAGGACACCTAACCCTACGGAAAGGAATTCATCTAGCGAACAGACCACCAGCCCATGCAGTAACTTCAGAGAGCCTAGCACCGGGACAACGAAGTGCTCAAACTGAGCCTTTGTTTGCAAGCGTATTCGCCCACAGTTCACTGCATCAAGGAATGCGAAAACGTAGGGTCAGATATAAAAAGCCGAGGGAACGCTCTAGCAATTTCATGGGCACTTGTATGCCTAACCGTCAAGTATGGTATTAATAACTTTCATGCACAATATTTGCAGTTCTTACTTTTAATACCCTTCTTCCTTTTGTTTTTCCCGCGTGAAGTTGTGAAAGTGCGCGTGTTTTCACCCGGCAACTTTCTTGTGCGGGGGGTGATGTCATGAAGTGCCCTGAGCGCGGGAAATACAAGCAGAAACGGCGGGGAAAAGGCGCAGCAAGCGTCCGAGTGGCAAAGGGAAGAGGAAGAAGCGAAGATGGAAAAGGGGCTCGAGACAAGGGAGAACGAGGAGGAACGAGGCTCGGGGGTTCCAGAAGGATCGAGAAGTGATCAAGGGCACCAGCGGAGCGTCTACCCCGTGGTAGCCTGGCGGACCAGCGGCAGTCGACCGGACTGCGGGTACGCCGATCCTGTGAGGACCCTGCGCTTCAGCGGCAGTCGCCCGGACTGCGGGAGCGCTACCCCAAGCACTGCTCGTGTTCCCGCCGACCAGCTTCTCGGGCAGACCAACGGTAACGTCGTCATGGCGCGGTGACTGCGCTCGGATGCCGGGGCCACGCCGCGTCACCGACAACAACCGCCAGCGGTAGCCGCCTCGACCGGAGCTTCTACTCGCTGCCGCTCCCGCCGCCGCCAAAAACTGTGAGGCCCTTGAGCGATTTCGCGCGGCTTGGACTTGGACCCTTCTGACAGCGACAGCGTATTCGCGTGCCACGCCGGACTCGCGGAATCTTTATTCATTTTTTTCCTCCTTCTTTTTTCTGCCTTTTATTTTTTTGATAAATATTTCCGTTGTTTGAATTTGGTCACCTGCCTCGTCACTTGAGAGCGCCGCTCCACTACGGCCCTGAACCTGCCATAACATCACACTGGTCTTCTCTCCTGTCTGAAGGAATTTCTTGCTTTTGCAGCTATGGAAACACAGGTATTTAAGCTAAACACCGCACTCCACACTAACTGAACGAGGCAAAGGCGGCACTGGCGAATAGGTCGCAGCCTTACACATCTTGAAAGGACTCGATAACAGATAGGTCACTGTCAGAGTCCATGTCTTCACCCAGATGTATTATAATACGTTGAACATGCGCACTTGCTCCACCATCTCCTCTGAACTTTGTTTCAATGCTGATCACATGCTGAACAGTGTTTGCCCAGTTCTGAGCTGTTACCTTGGCAACTTCTTCCCTCAGGAGCACCTCTACATGTGGCAGCTTGAATGTGGCATTTCTTGCTGCGACGCCTCGCTTCATCTGTGCCCACATGCGCTCAGTAGGACTGAGCTCACAATGGCAGTGCTCCCGAATACATCCTGTCCTTTCAGCTGCACCGTCAGTACGTTACCTGATTTACCGTGTCCTAACAGAGGCCACAAGGCTGAGGAGCTTCTTTTTAGGCGTTTTTTCATCCCAAGCAAGTCCTTCGTACGTCACCCAGTCCTGAACAACATTTTTGCGTGAAGTCATCGTAGGCACTGCTTCTTCCAGCCACGAGTGGTACGAGGCATTGTCCATGAAAATTACACTACCGAGTGGCAGTTGTAGCAAAATGGCCCCAAACCATGTTTCAAAGCGGATGCCGTCCGTATCCTCGTTGTAGTCGCCTGCCTTCGTACTCCGAAAGATGTCCAGGCACCCACCGACGAAGCCGCCCTCGCTGTGCGTTACAATCAGGCGCTATCCTTTCCCTGACGGCTGCTTCAAACCTGTCGTCAGACCACGCATGAAGGCGTCGTGGTGGGAAGCAACCATCGTGTCCGTCAAACAGTCGATATCGTGTGTCCCGCATTCACTCAGGTTTCAGCAAAGTAGAATATTTTTTTATCTTCAATCCTGTACCTGGCGATGTCATACAGGTACTTCTGCTGCCAGGCGACAGTGTCGTGCCGCTCGATCAGCAGCGAGTTCCGGCCCCTCTTCTCATACCTGCTATTTCAGCAGACGGCGCACAGTCCATGGCTTGAGAGGAGTAACATCGCCGCTAGCGTTGACATCCGCAGCAATTGCCTTCACTGTCGGGATCCTATTGCGGCGAAAAAGGCGATGCACGGACGACCGCAATGCGCACTTCGTGAAGTCGTCGTACACTTCTGAGCATCGTCTCTTTCCACCGCTTCGCGGGCACTTTCGGGAGCGCGTCGCAAGATTGCCATCGTTATTTTTCATCTCCTTCTTCACGTCCATTACCAAACTCACGCTGATTCCAAGAAGATCGCTCATTGTCGCGACCGTTTCTTCAACGCTGCGCTCCGGGTGTAGATGCGCCGCAAGCGAACGTACGCGTTCCGGATCATCTCCCGCCCGCAGCTGCAGATGACACGGAGCTTTTGTTTTTCTTGTACCATCGGCGTGGCGTGGATGGGAACGCACCACAATCCTACCGTTGTCAGATGGTGGAGGGATTCGCATAAAAGTGTCGCACCCCACAGCAGCAAAACTCAACCAACCATCATCAACTCCGAATCCTCAGTCGAGAACGATAACGCAGACTCACACGCGGCTTCTTCGGGCTCCAAACCGGAAAAGGGAACAGGCAATGCATAAAACCAGAAGCAAGCGGTTGAAGGAAAACCCGGAAGAGCAAAAATTGACCATCAGCAATAAAATTGAAACTCACTACTCCGGCTGACAAATAAGTTTTTTAACGTGTTGCATTATATTGGCAAATAAAGAATTTTTAGCTAAGGTTCTTATCTAGGCTCAAATATAGGCGTCCTGAAGAACTACGTTTCGGCGCGGACTCACTCAGAAAAGGTTGGCTCCGAGCGCTGCCTGCAGGTACAGTGAACTAGAATTCTAGTTCACTATACTGCAGGTGCAAGGCGGTCGGCCGCGACGTCACGTTGATAGAGCGGCACCATTGGCTGGAAGGGGGGTACTGAAAGTGGGGGATTAACCTACGCCCCTTTTTTCTTGACTTGTATTCGAGTATAGAATGCCGTGCGCAAACTCAGCGAGCTGTGTTTCGCACACGATGGAAGTATTCTTCCATCGTGGTTTCGCACGAGCAAAATTTCCGAAATCCATGTTGGTATGGGAAAAAGAAATTCATGCTTTCCAGATGACTCCTGACATGAGATGCTATTATGTGTTCGAGAAGCTTGGATGATATGCACGTAAGAGAAATAGGGCGGTAATTAGCTGGTGAAGAGCGATTGCCTGATTTAAAGACGGGGGTTATTTTTGCTTTTTTCCAGTCGTCTGAGACCTGGCCTCTGCGTACGGATTGAGCAAATATTAGACATAGGATTTCACTTGAGACGAGGATAGTATTTTTTAGTAACTTACTGTTAATCTCGTCGCAACCGGCAGATGATGTTAGCTTCAGTGTACTAATTAATTTGGCTATACCTTTAGGACTAAATTGAATGTCGGGCTGTGCACTGGATGGTGTGTATGTTCGAGCTGTGATGGATGCGTTGTTAACGGGAGTGAACACAGATGTGAAGTCATTGAGAAATGTAGCACATTTGTCACTGTCTATAAGTTGCCCATCCGTGTTTGTGAGTTCAAGTTGATTAGTCTTCGATTTGGGGGACAGTAAGCGCCAGAACTTGTTGGGATTAGTTTTCAGTATGGATAGTAGGTCCGTTGAAAAGAATTTATCTTTGGCATCTGCTATTTCTTTTACGTATTGAGTCGCACATGACTGGTGACGGTCCCACTCTAGTGGCTCATTTTTTGCGTTGGCTGATCGGTAGAGGCGTTTTTTTTTCGATTACGAAGGTGTTTTAGGCAGTTATTAAACCATGGGTTATTGGAGTCAGATTTCACAAGTAGGCAAGGAATAAATTTATTTTTTAAGTTTATTAGTTCATTTTTCTACAATTCCCAGTTAGCATTAGGAGTGCGTGTTTCGTAGGTTTTACAGAAGGAAGAATAAAATCGCATAAGTTCATTGTTAATGGCGTCGTAATTACCACGCTTGTAGTCTGTAATCAGTTTGGTGTTAGGGGATCTTCTTGCAAACGGAAGGGCTATGGTGATGTCGAGCAGACTGTGGTCACTAATGCCGGGCCAAACGTTTACACTTCCAATGTCATCAGGGCAGGTGGTTAGTAACAGATCGAGTGTGTTGTTGCCCCGTGTTGGGCATGATATAACTTGGTGAAGGTTAAAGTCTAAAGCAAGATTAATAAATTGGTTGGCTTCATTAGTAGTGGTTCTGTTCGGTGTCGAAAGCAGAGTCCAGCTTATCTCAGGGAAGTTGAAATCGTCAAGTAAGAAAACGGGAGTGTCAGGATGTTTGGATTTTATGTCAGTTAGGGCACGTGTGAGTGAATCACAAAAGGATCGGTGGCTGTCAGGTGGCCGGTAGCAGACGCTGAAAATCGCTTTGACCGCTGGGCTTTGTATGAGGATTCACAATAATTCAAGGTTATCGTCCTGTAATACGAGCGATGATGACAGTGTGTTTTTGACAGCGATGGGGACGCCACCTCCTCTGCGACCGACACGATCCCGTCGAAACAGATTAAAGTTTTGGTTAGAAGGGAAGACCTCGTTGTCACTGATGTTGCTGTGCAGCCAAGTTTCGGTTAGTACTACGAGATCGGCTTCAATGTCATCAATGAAACTGCTAAGTTTGATGCGTTTTGGGATTACGCTTCGGATGTTGGTGAACATGACGTTAAGCTGCAGGAATGATAACCATCGCCGTTGAGATGGGAAGCTGGTGGAACAATATGGTTTACGTCATTCGATGCCATTGTTAGTTCCAAGAGGTGGTTCGTCATGACCCGCAGAGCTAATCGAAAACTTTGTGCATTCACTAATGCTATCGGTGTCAGGGTTGTACATGTGGCATTTATTGCCCACGAGCAGCTTGCCTAATCTTAGTTTAAACGCGCAATTTTTAGGTTTTATGAATTTTAGTAGCTTGGACCGGGCTAGGCGTGTGGCCGATGCGAAGTCTTCCCTAATCGCGTAGTCAGTATTTTTTGGTTTTGGCCCCACATGATAGTATGCTCTCTTTTGTTTTGAAATTAATAAACTTGACGATGATAGGCCCGTTTTTTATTGAGAGAGGGGGTTCCAATACGATGAGCCCTTTCAATGTTACATGCGTTAAGTTGGAAGTTTAGGTTTGTTTGGCAGAAAGCCACAACTTTTTCTTCCGATTCCTCCCATGACTCTTTATCTGTGTCGTCTTGACCCAGGAACAGCAGGTTATTTCTTCGGAGGCGGTTGCTTAACTCGGTGCTTTCGGTTTTTAACGTTGCTATTTCCTGGATTAACTGGTCGTCAGTGGTCATCTCGGCATTCGTGTTACGGTTGCTTAGTTGGGATTCGAGCGCTAGCAGTCGATTGGAACTGGTTGGAATGTGTTTCATGGGTTAGCTTGAGCTTTTCTGTATCGGTACGTAGGGTGGCTTGCCCAGCTTCTAGCTTTTGAATAGCGGTTAGGATAGGTTCAGGGGTAGTTTTGGGTGGGCCTGGGGTGAATTCTACGTCACCAGATAGCAATAAGAGCAGGTTTGACAGTACAAGACAAGCGCCGGCATCCGAGATCAATCGCACAACAGCAATACAATGCAGAGCACTTGGGCCAGACACCGCGAAAATGAAACTGTTACTGCTACGATATTCTGGCACAGTCGAGATAACTAACCTGGAAGCAGAGCACAAACTTGTACATTGTGCTTGTGGCGGTGTCGAGCCCCAAGCAGCCGGTGTTGTCGGGTGGGTTATATGCGATTTGCTGGGGTCCCGTGATTGATGACGTCGATGGGGGGGGTTGTTGCCAGGCGAAGGCGCCTGGTTCGGCCAAGAACGGATTTGCGGAGAAGCTGTAACAGCATGGCGGCGCGCAGGGATCCAGGGCGGTGTTGAGGGCGGAGGGAGAGGTCCGGTCACGGGCAGTGTATCCAAGGCGGGAGGGGCGGCGGCAGGTAGCCACGACACGATTGCCTGGAAGCAGAGCAGAAACTTGTACATTGTGCTTGTGGCGGTGTCGAGCCCCCCTTTTTACTTTTTACTTTTTTGTCATGCCCACAATGGCGGCTTACAGCTGTGTTGCATGTGCACAGAGTTCACTGTAGCGTATGTTCGGTCGTCGTTTTCAGCAGCTGCAGTGGCGGGTTAACCAACCGATTGCCAGCGATGCAAGATGATGAGTGTGGTGAGTACTTCCAGTTTGTTACGATTCAATGCTTTTAATACCTCTACTTTTCCTCCTTTGCTGTGTTGCCCCGTGACTGTTGTCACAAAGCCTTTCACAGTCTATTCGTGCGGACAAATAAACGGGCGATCGTCGTAAATTTACCGTTTTTTAGCTCGTGACTGTTGGAATGCGTTTGCACTAGCTGCTAATAGGGCCAATCTTAGATGTTTCTCAAACAAGCTGGTTGCTTGGCGTGAATGCAAACGAATGAAAAGGCAACACAGCCAGCGAGGACTAGACAACTAGCTGACTTGGCATTTAATTACAGCAAATTATTTGCATTACGGAAATTGGTGAGCTGTCGCGATCGGTATTCATCACGTTAAAATCACATTATCGCAATATTTGTTCCTTAATTGAACAAGGTACAAAGGTTCCTTGTTCTTGAACAAATAAGAACTAATATAACTACAGAAATAAAAAGAGCAAAGAAGGTGTATTCACGTGTGATGAATTCCCGCACGCTCAGACACACCGTCAAACCCATTGTGCCAGCAAACCCAAGGAATCCAATTTCTCTGCCGATAGGTGCAACGATTGCACCCCGGTACAGCTGTCTCGCATCTGATTATTGCTGCTTCTACTATCTCTCTCGTGCACCCGTCCCTCAATATGAAGAGCATCTCACATTGTCAAATAATGAACTGCCAGCACAATCTTTGCAGTGGGCAGCCAATTGTCTCTAAATGATGCGGTGTGCATTATTTGCCAAGGTACAGTCCCGTTTGGCCTACGTGAGGCTTTCCACATTTCAAAGGAAGGCGATAAACGTCAACACATCTATAATACCTCTGAATGTGGAAGCCTTACGTAGGTCAGACGGGACAGGCCTTGAACGTTGTTTGCATGAACATGCAAATACTATACGCCGCAGCATTGAGGGGACACTTAGCCGCGCATTGCAAAGATGGTAATTCCAGTCCCTTCTTGACAAATGTGAGGTGCTCTTCAAATCGAGAGAGATAGTAGAAGTGGCAAATATTTAGAGTGCGCAAGAAAGCTGCATCAGTGTGCCGTCGTTGCATTAATCGGCCAGAGAAATTCAATTTCTTGGGTTTGCTGGTGCGCGGGGTTGACAGCGGGTGTGTCTGCGCGTGCGAAATTCATGTCCGATGACTACCCCTTTTTTTTGTGTGTTAAAGGGTGTCTGTGCTACTACAACTGAATTATAGTACAGTCTAGTCCACTTATAACAATATCCAAGTGCCAACGAAATCCCATCGTTATAACCGATAATTGTTATAAGTGGGTTGCGAAATAAAAAGAAGGAAAAGAACTCAAAACATTTTATTTGCATGCCAGCGAGGTCGTAGTACTAATAATTTGCGGAAAAGAATCCACAGTCGGTCACCTTTGATTGCCGCATGTGAAGCTAGCGCAAATCTTTTCTAAGAGCATCTATAGGTGATTTACCTATAACAAAGTTCCCGAGGGACTGTGTCACGCATTGGGCCTCCTACGAGGACACTACCTGAGTAGGCTGCGCAACCGCCGTCACTGTTGCACTTTTGATGCACAATATAACCGGATTCAATCGTTATATCCGATATCGTGACACTGGAGCATTGTAATAAGCGGTTTATTTTACCATAGAAAGAATACAAAAGTTGACGGTGCCATAGCTGTTCATCAGTTATATCCGATATATAGTTATAAACGGTATCGTTATAAGTGGACTCGACTGTACTATAATTCAGTTGTAGTAGCACACTCTTTTCACGTCCTTTCACAGACCCTGTCCATTTTTTGCGCTTAACTGTGCAAACCATGGAGAACCCTACATATAAAATTAGTTTACACGAACAGCCAGAAAACTTCTTCCTGCTGCTGAATGTTTCTCCCGTTTCTGCTTTATGGCAATGGGTCCCTTAAATACGACTGCTTAGCTTTCTGGTTTAAGCTTGTGAACTTCCCAGGGTATCTCCAATGTATACAGAATCAGTGCATTAGTTACCACGCACAACACCATGCAAATACTTCCCCAGGTGTCCGAAATCTGGTCTAACATCGAAACGTTGCTGTGATGAATTTGCAAGAATAGCCAAATTCTTGGATTCTGTGGCAATTTCATGGAAGTGTTAAGAGTGGTAGTATTGTATTTCGAGTGCCCATCCTGTTTTTTTTTCTTCAACACCCTAACCCCACCCCCCAACCCCGAGCAGTGGGAGGCCCAGCTGACCATTTCAGCACCAGAGCAACAGGAAGCCCCGGTGCAATGAATGAGCTCTGCAATCGGCTCAGGCTCGCGGCCTCCTGGACATGGGAAGCTGAACACATCCTCTTGTACTCAATAAAAGTTTATTCCTCCTCCTCTATGTACGTTTAAAGCTGCATTGTTTTCCAGCATGCATGAATACCAACTGTTCAACCTTCTGTATTTAATGTATAAGCTTTAAAGCTCCGCCTTTGCAAGTGAGCAAGCTTTCCAAGCCCACTTCATTGCCTGGAATGGACATGAATGACTGTAGAATTTTTTGTTTGCTCATTGTACAAAAACAAATTAAAAGCAATGAGAATGTTGAGAGAGAGAGAGAGAGAGAGAGAGCGAATGCAGAGAGGTTTGCCGACATCAGTTCACCGGCATGCTACTCTGCGGGGAAAGGAGGAAAGGGAAAAAAGGTAGGTGTAGTGAAGGAGAAGAGAGTAGTAGTAGAAAAAAAAATAAAATATGATCCTTCTTAGGGGTATTGAGTTCAAAGGTTCTTGAGATGGAGGAACGACTACAATTTCATGGACACACCAATGCCCTGGAGGAATTCTAATAGCGCGGACAAAATTTTGCGTTGAGCGGAGGGAGAGGGCCATGGTCCAAGTACCAATCTTAATGTCAATGGTACAGGGTGGAGGCAATCAATTTTACAATTTTATATTGTAAACGGCACCTTGAGTCGGCATAGGCAGAGCATTCCAGTAATATGCGTTCAACAGTTTCAAGTGAACCACGATTATCGCAATATGGGCTTGATGTCTGGCCGATCCGATGTAGATAGGAATTTGTTAGTGCTGCATTAGACGAAGCCTATGCAGCAACGTCTCCAAGTGGCGGGGTAGACGCTCTGGCAGCCGCATTCTGACATATGGGTCTATGAAATGTAAAAAACCGTAATGATGCTGCTGCAAGGACTATAAACGGTTCCTTTCCGACAGAGCTAGTGCCTTCTTCATTGTGGCGGCATCATGCTTCGTAAAGAAAATCTTCTGTCTTTTTCTCATTTGTAGGCCTCTGCGGGCAGCCTCAAATGAAACATTCAATGCTAATTTACAAGGAGCATTTTGCAAAACTGTTGGCTGTATTAAGCATAAATCAGTTCTGAAAGTACATTGAAACACTGAAAGTACTCACCATCTCGCATTGCTAGCCATCGGTTGGTTAACCCGCGACTGCCGCTGCTGAAAACGACGACCAAACATACGATACAGCGAACTCTGTGCATACGCGAAACGACTGAATGCCGCCATTGCAGGCACGACAAAGAAAAAAAAAGAAAAAGAAAACCACACTCATGTGAGCGCACAGATCACCACTTATCAGCAGCCTGGTAGCGAGAGTAGGCAGCCCATGACGTCACGTTGTTTTATTTGTGTTCTCTTTGGAATGTCGCAGCGGTGAAGCTCTCGTAGGCCCAAGCATAGAAACTCTATGGGCCCAGGGACCTTACACCCACCTACAGTTCCTGTATATAGCTCCCCTAGGGGAGCAGAGTTGCGCGTCCATCCGCCATCTTGTGTTCCAGGTCGTGCGGGAAAGCCACCCGTCTCGCATGTAGTAGCTGCAGCGGCGAGGAGGAGTGGCGAGGAGCGGCGCGGACAAAAGATGGCGCACGATAGTCGGCTGCTTATCAGCTGAGTGGCCGCCGCTGCCGCCGCTTCTGCAACCACACATGCTCAGTTGAGCAGAACTGACTAAATACGGGGTTTTGTGCGCAGCACTGAAAGCGGGCTTTCCTCTCGAACTGGAACCCGCGGCATGTGGCAATCAGACGCGCAACTCTTTGCACTACATGATATACAGAAACTCTACACCCACCTAAGGTCCCTAAAATTACTAAGGTAGCGCCAACTGCTCCCTCATTCTCCGCTGCCCCCTATTTTTTTTTCTTTCCCCTCACCCGCGGCACCGCGGTCCCTTTAACTCCGCGGCGGTGCCGCCATTTTTGTTGGCTGCTTCAGAGAAGACCCCCTCGCAACGCTTCGGGCCTCTCGCTGCAGTTTTTCGTGCAGTTTACTCTTCTTTTCTCGCCGCAATCGCTTCTTGGTAGCATTTATAGGATTTCTACCCCCTGGTTCCGTAATGCCTGAATGACTGCTAGGGTTTCGACCGAGGATCGACGGAACCAGGGGGTAGATGAGCATTATGTAAGAATACTAGAGGATATCTACAATGGGTCCACACCTGCCATCGTCCTCCATAAGGAGAGCTGTAAAATACCTATAAAGAAGGGTGTAAGACAAGGAGACACAATCTCTCCAATGTTATTCACAGCATGTTTACAAGAAGTATTCAGAACATTGGACTGGGAACAAGTGGGAGTAAAGGTTAATGGAGAATACCTCAGTAACCTCAGATTTGCTGATGACGTTGCCTTGCTAAGTAACTCGGGGGACGAATTGCAAAGCATGCTTTCCGCACTGGACGAACAGAGTAGAACCGTGGGCCTGAAAATTAATATGCAGAAAACTAAAGTAATGATCAATAACCTCGGGACAGCACAGCGGTTTGAGATAGGTGGCGAGGCAGTGGAAGTGGTAAGCGAATATACCTACTTAGGCCAAGTTGTGACCTCAGATGCCAACCATGAGGCAGAGATAATTTGAAGGATCAGAATGGGGTGGGGTGCATATGGCAGACGTTCTCAGATAATGAATAGCAGACTACCATTGTCGCTGAAGAAGAAAGTGTATGACAGCTGCATCTTACCGGTACTCACCTACGGGGCAGAAACTTGGAGGCTCACTAAGAGCCGAATACTTCTCTCTAGATTTCGATGGATACCCTCGCATTCCATCACTATGTGCCGCAAAGTTTGTTTCTTTTTTGCAGATGGCGCATACCCCATCACTTTGTGTATACTTCCCCACAAATCTCTTCGTTCACAAGCAACCTGCACTAGCCTCAGGAAGCAAAGCACTGCCCTTAGAATTATCACATAAATGTTCGTTTCTGATGTCCAATTTCTCAGCCCTGTACATCTCTAACGACATTTTAGCTTCCATTTTTTTCCCTCCATTTATTCGTTTCTATCTGCCTTGCCTGTTTTTTGGTTACCTTGGCTGTCTTCACTGCTCCACTACTGTTTCCGTATTTCATCGTTAGTGTTGTAGTCCTACTTAGCCACTGCGTGTCCACGTTTTTAACCTTAGCTGTCCACCTATGTCGATCCATTGCTCTCAGCCTCCTCTCAAAACATATTTTACTCTGAGCTTCTCGAACTGGAAACGCCGCTCAGCCCATTCGTCTCTGCACTGCTTCGTTAGTTGTTTTTCCATGCGCTCCTAAGGGCAAACGGCCTACTGTTCTCTGGTTCACTTCACGGTCTGATTTTAAGCTGATTAATACAGAAATACAACGTGCTAAGTAACTCGGGGGACGAATTGCAAAGCACGCTTTCCGCACTGGGCCACAGAGTAGAACCGTGGTCCTGAAAATTAATATGCAGAAAACTAAAGTAATGATCAATAACCTCGGGACAGCACAGCGGTTTGAGGTAGGTGGCGAGGCAGTGGAAGTGGTAAGCGAATATATCTACTTAGGCCAAGTTGTGACCCCAGATCCCAACCATGAGGCAGAGATAATTAGAAGGATCAGAATGGGGTGGGGTGCAGGCATTCTCAGATAATGAATAGCAGCCTACCATTGTCGCTGAAGAAGAAAGTGTATGACAGCTGCATCTTACCGGTACTCACCTACGGGTCAGAAACTTGGAGGCTTACTAAGAGGGTTAAACTTAAATTGAGAACGACACAGCGGGCAATGGAGCGTAAAATGATAGGTGTAACATTAAGGGACAAGAAGAGAGCGGAGTGGGTCAGGGAACAAACACGTGTGTTAGGACATATAGTAGAGAATTAAGAAGAAGAAATGGACGTGGGCAGGGCATGTAATGCGAAGGCAAGATAACCGCTGGTCATTAAGGTTAACAGAGTGGATCCTAGAGAAGGCAAGCGTTGCAGGGGGGCGGCAGAAAGTTAGATGGGCAGATGAGATTAAGAAGTTTGCGGGGATAAATTGGTCACAGTTAGCACAGGACCGAGCTAATTGGAGAATAATGCCTTTGGAGAATTGGAGAATAATAAGGCCTTTGCCCTGCAGTGGGACGTAGATAGGCTGATGATGATGATGATGATGATAGGATTTCTAGAGCACCGCTTTACCAACACGCACTGAGTGAGGGGTGTTTTGTTTATATTTTTGCCTACACGGGGACATTTGCGGGGTGGATTGCCGCTGGCGCATACGCACAGCGCGGTTTTTTAAATGCAGAGCATTTCAGTAACTCACGCATGTCACCCGCGTTGTCCCGTCTTAGTCCGCACCGTCGTTGTCTACTTATCTACTCGTTGTCTACTCGTTATCTACACGTTGTCTACTCGTTGTCTACTCGTCTACTTATTCGAACAAACGTCAGTAATGACGTCGTGCAGGTGGCTTTGTGCTGCTGACGTGGCGTCCTGGTGAGAAAAAAATGCTGGGAGGGCATTTGGGTTTAGTTATTAACGCCATACTTCCCCAATATCCGTTGCTCAAATTGATCCGTGAAATATTCCTATTGAGAAGGGAAAAAATGTAACCACCGAGTTTGAGATGCGCCACAAACACTCCGAAATATAGGCATGCATTGCAGAAGAGAGCTAGTGACCGTTCCACCGTAGCATGGTCAAATTCTTGTTCGCGCATCTGCTCAGGGCCGCGTCCACGCTCAACTCGCTTACACTAAACCCGTTTCACAAGCGCTTTGCTGGACAAAAATAGGTCTGCTGAAAATAACATAGTCGCCCAGTGTATTTTGGTTCCAATCGCAATGCTTTATACTCTGCGCCGTTGACTACTAAGATGAAGTAAGCGCGCACACTGCAAATGTAGGGCATCACGTGTAATGCAAACGTAAGATGTAATTAACGGTCTTGTGTGCATACACGGAAGAAAGGCGTACAGCCGTGTGCGGTGCGAATATGCATTTCAAGTGGTCATTTCAAACGTTGCGCGAATTTAACAAAGCGATAACTAGAAATTGCGAAATCAAACGTACGTCAACGGTGCGGTCACTAGATCAGCTGGCCTTAACATGTTGTACCTAGCCGCAATTTTTTTTCTCGTAACAGCCTAAATTGCGCCGCACCGACCAAGCACATATTACGCAGCAAAATCAACTCAAATGTCAAAACAACGGGATTATAATACCACCCGGGTCGCTAACACACAAAACATGACTTCACGCCACAAAGAGCTTACACGCACTCGGAACGCACACGCTACATGGTCAGACGCAAGCTGCCGTCGGCCAAAACAAGCGCGAATTCAGGTGAACAATTCTCGCGTCAGAAAAACCTTACGACAACCGACTGAACATGCTACGCCGCTGATAATTATGCCGGAACTTAAGCGCGCACATGACAAATACACGGCCTCTTATCCAAAGCTAATCTTACGACGCGACGAACTCGCCGCTGCGCGCAATGCCTACTACTACTCAGAACAAAGGGTGGACTACGGTCGCGGAGGGAATACGCATTTCTTCGTAAGTGACCGCTCAAGCTAGCGCAGAATTTAACAAAGCAAGAACAAGCATTCAGAAACTTACCTCGCAAAAGAGTGATGGCAGCGTCGGCCTGAAGTATGCCCGTTCAAATCAGTGCAACCAAACTTCTCCTTTCTGCGTCGCGTTTCCCGGACGAAGTCTTTTGCCCTCCCTGCGATATTCGCGCTGACTAAGGCACAACACATCGGCACCGAGAAGCAACATAAAGCGACACCGATGCGACATTTGTTCGGAACGAGCAGCCTACTGAAGCTCCGTCGCTTGGCAGCCAGAAATGGCGCCGGAGCGGCGGCGTTGCGCAATGTCCCAGCCGGCGAGGCATCGGCGAGGTGACCCGGCAGCGGAGGCAGAAGAAAAATACCACGTGACTTTTTTGTTGGCCAATGGCGGGCGGCGCTGCCCGGAGAAAAAGAAAATAGCAAAACACGGAGGTGGAAAGGAGCGCAGGTGAGGTCGAAAGGCGGCGAGATCATGGAATGGCGCTACCTTAGTAATTTTAGGGGCCTTACATGATGATGATGATGATGATGATGAAGGCCTCCCCTTTGAATCGGGGTGACGGCGTGCGCCATCTAGCCTATCTTAGTAGAATTTAAATTTAGTCCCTCAACTCGGATTTCTTTTTAATTCTGTCCTGCCGCGACCCCTGGCTGGGATGACATTTTAACGACTTCCCTGCTTTTTTTCCACCAATACTCTAGCCGCTGCTTAGTAATACCTACTGCTGACCACTTAATGCTTCAATCAGTTGCGAAGCCCAGTGCCTCAGGAAATAGGACTTTCCCCCCAATTCTATCCGGCTGAATCTTTTGGCATCCTATTACTATGTGGTCGATTGTTTCTTTATCCCTGCCACATAAAACTCATGTCTCGTCCTGTGACGAATATTTGCTCATGTAAGTTCGAGTTCTCAAGCAGCCAGCCCACGCCTCAAAGAGCAACGCACTACCTTTATTGTTGTCATAAAAGTTCTCTTTCCGGATCTCTTGTTTGCTTGCTTTGTATATTCCCAGTGATCCCTTCTTTTCCATCCTCTCTTTCCACATGAGCGTCTCTGTTTCCTTCACTTGCTTTTTAACTGGCCCCCATCGTTTATTTGCCGCGGTCAAGTTATATTTAGTCGCCAGCTTTCGCGTCCTCTTCCGCCATTGGGTGTCCACACTTTTCAGGTACAAGTACCTGTGCACCCTGGCTGCCCAGTTCTTCTCATCTAAATGTCTAAGCCGCTCCTCAAAACGTATTTTACTTTGCGCTTCCCTCGCCTCAAATGAACCCCAACCCATATCGCCTTGTACCGCCTCATTTGTGGTCTTACTGTGAACGCCCAGTGCTAATCTGACGACTGCCTTTTGGTTAACCTGCAGTCCCGACAGGATATCGGCTTTAAGCATAATCATTAGAGAACGTCAGCGCCGGCACCATTACCCCTTTCCAGATGCCTCGCACTACCTCATACTTATTGTATCCCCAAAGTGCTCTATGTTTCATTACTGCTGCATTTCGTCTCCCTTTCAGTTTGAGGTGTTCTTCATGGGCATTCAGGTAGCCTTTTCCTTCATTAAGCCATATCCCCAAGTATTTGTACTTATTTACTAATGGTATGGCTTCCTGTTGTATCCTTACTGGCGCTGTATGAGCTTCCTCGTTAAACACCATGACACCAGATTTCCGTGGATTAAAATATAGGCCTAGGTACGTTGCCTCATCACCGAAAAAAGTCGGCCATTTTCGTAGGTCTTCCGCATTATCTGCCAGCAACACTATATCGTCCGCGTACATCAATCCCGGGATCCGTTGCTCCACCAACTCTCCATTGCTTCGGTACGACAATTCAAAGCCTAATCCACTCTCCTCCAATCGTCTTTCCATTCCTCTAATGTAAAGTGTGTGAACAGCAATGGCGAAAGGGGCACCCCTGTTTTAAAACTCTTCGAATGTACACGGAATGTCCTTGTATGCGCCTTGTTATCCCCATATATTGCCCTTAGCAGCCCACAAATTCTGACCCATCCCCTCTTCTTCCAGTATACGCCTCGAGCGCGGCCTGTAGGGGCGCCACTGAAATCCCCCTAGTGGCCCGTTTCGAAAGCAGCCGCGGGAGTCCGCGCACCGCTCCCCAGTGCCGCCGCTGCTTTTGCGGCATGTTCACGACTGAGATTTACCGTTTGCGGGCGTTTGAAATCCATGTTTATGTGTAAAGCAGTCACTCTGTTCGCAATGGGGTGTGTTTACAGAGATGTAAATGTTTCTGACGCGATCTTAGCGCGGTATATTCGGTCTCTATACGCGCCATGTGTGTGCCACAGGCCAGCGTCGCGGAATCGGCGTATGATGGAGCCGATTGTAGTTACAACTGACCCGAATTTGCTAGCCATGTCTCCGTAACCACCGGTTCCTGAGACGTTCATGCTACGGCTATACACTACGATTTAAATCGGTTTGTGCACTTACATAATCAGCGGCGCACTCATACCTGACAGCATGCCAGTTACGTTTGCCAATATTTATACCTCAGTATTGATCACCACCATTTAAAGCCAGTGTTGTTAATTTCGGGAATATTCAACAAAAGAGTACGATGGACAATGCATAATTATACTCGGGGATCAGCCAC
>JABSTR010003301.1:0-26131 GCA_013339765.2 Haemaphysalis longicornis | reverse complement strand
AAACACTCCGAACACACCCACGATGCCCCTATTGTAACACTGACGCCAAATCAGATATCCACCACCTAGTGTGGACAATGCCCACACTTTGCCAAACATCGCCCAGAGATCCTAAAAAACAGTAATCTTAACATCCTAAAACATGAAGCCCATACTGATTAAGACACCCCATTATTACGAAGAATTGCCGCTTTGGCAGTTAAGAGTGGTCGTGCAGTGGTCTAACCGTGTTGGACTTCCGAGCAGACTTTCCGCCCCCAAAACAAGAATCTCATAACAAGAATACGGTCCTTGACTGGTAATCCCCTTCGTTCCATCCCTCTCCCCACCGTACGGCTATGCCCTCTTTCTCAAATAAAAGATTGCATCAATGACCCTGCAGTCATGATGACTGATCATTGTCATCGTCAGAGAAAGTTGGCTTTCCTGTAGGGCGTTTCGCGTTATAGACACCATCCGTGAGACCACTAAAGTTTCGCTTTAAACACGTGGATGTTGTCCCAGAGAACAGTCGCGAAGAATCTCAGAATGTCTCTGTAGTCAGCGGCAGAGCCGACCTCCCAAACAACAGAAACTGTACCCATTTGCCCGCTTATAAAACGCTTGACGAAACGAAGCAGCAGCCAAGATCCCCGCTGACCACGAGCCGGAACTTGGAGAGCCTACTGTCCACAAGCTGAACCGCACAAAATAAAGTGAACACACAATCCCCCTCAAAAACCACCTACATCAGACCGCATATTAAGGCAGCCTTCAACCGCAATCTTTACCCTCTGAAGACTGCACCCGGTGGGCTACACAGGGTAATTTATGGTTTCCTCAAAGACGGCTTGTAGAAACGGAATTGGTTAACCTGAAGGGAGCGAATTAGAAATAGTTAGGCAAAGAATACACTGACAGCGCAGTACAAAATCGGGTGAAGGGAAATCGAAAAGACCTTCGTCTGTCAATGTACCTAAATTGGCTTTGTTGTTGATGGTGTGATTGTGATGAAAACTCTTCAAATTGAACCTTGACTGCTTTGAAGATAAGAGCAACCATTTTTGTAGAACCATAGGAGCCGCTAGGAATTGAGCGAAATCGACAGGCCATCGTACGGAACACCGGAATCCCCACCCGAAAAAAAAAATGAACACATGACCATCATGCTACACCAATCAGCGACACCGCATAAAAACTCGCTATCTGAAAAAGCATAATATCGAGACCTAACAGGGCAGACTATTAGTCGGTATAGTTCGTTCGAGAATTTCCCAAGCTTTACAACAGAGTATACCAGACTCCCGTATGTCCTTGTATTAGTCAGCATTGTCTAATTCACTACTCAGGAAATCTCTGTGGTGCATGACCCTTCACAAACAGAAACGAAGGAGCGGAAGTTGAAACCACCCTGTCGGCAATCCGACTATATCAAATAGAGAATAAACATCATTCACTTCGATGAGATACTGCCATCCACAATCAAGAAAGTTTACGACATCACCAGACATCCGGTCACACGGGCTGGAAGAGATAGGGCACCGACGAAGGAGCGCGGGAACTCACATTCCGTGCTCCATGCGACCGCAACTACCACTATTTTTGCGAAAAACATTCTACGAACATCTTATTCTACGCTCGGGAACACGATAATTCCCGTGTGATAGGGGATCTCCATGAAGTTGAAATTTGAGCTTGATGGTGCATATCTTTGTGGGTAAGGAGCAGCGGAACACACGGAACGGAACGGAGACAAGAAAAATGCTTGCGCTTACTAACCACAAAATGATTTTGTTGCGTCCGGCCGCCCGCTTTATAAATGCCGCTTTAACACCAAAAAACGCCCAAAAAAGGACAGTTGGGATGAGTAGAAAGAGGCGAAACCGGTACAATTCTCTTTTAAAAACACACATAAATGGCTACGGGACACACGTGTCCAGTTGTCGGGCAGCAAATCTCGTTCTAGGTGAGCGAGACACTCCGAACGCTAACACATTCATTGCCGCGCAGCACAATGTACAAAGCCTATAAAATCTCGCGTGCCTTCTGCTCGGGATATCGGCCCAAGATTCTGCATTTGTCGCAGAACAGCGTGCGGCCACACATTTTGCAATGCGCAGCAGAGTGACCGCCAACAGACCCATTGAGTGAATTGGCTAGTTCGCACAAACGGTCATTTGTGCAGAGCGGTTTGTAGTTGGGCAAGCTGGTAGATTACCGACCGAAACAGCGAGAAAGAATGGACCACGTGAGAGACAGATGTACACAAGCGCTGACTAACAACTGTTTTTTGTATTAGAAAGGACTAGATATATAGGCAAAATGTTTTGAAGACTAGCCGTGATGATGAACAGTGAATAAATTATTTTCAAATAGGCGAAAAGTAAAAGCATTGAAAGACGCTGTCGCGACAAGTATGCTATTCCTTTTTTCAGAAGGGTACTGACTGTGTAGTTATTCATGAGGGTCCCCGGTGTATCGCAAACGCTTTACAAATTTCGCGTGTGCGCTGGCCTTTGTATCTTCTTAAGATGCCGCACTTTTCAAAATGTGGTGTAAAGCGGGAAGCCTTGATGTGCTGAGAAAACATGCTGCCCGTGCCAGTCTTCAGTGAGTTGGCATACTACTATAACCTGTCGATGCTGCAACGCCCGGTTTGTCCCATGCACGGTTTTCCGCAGGGCACCGTGGGGATCGCGCGCACCACTGCTTCCTGAAATTCGCCATACGGATCGGCGCGATTGTTTACGCGTCCTCATTCCGCTTTATTTGCTGTGGTGAAGAGCTTGGCAGGAGAATTGCGTCTGAGGAAGCAGCCGGAAGGCTATGCGTAAACAATCACGCCAAGTGGTATGTGGAATGTCAGAAAGCAGTGGTGTACGAGGTCGCCTTGGTGCCCTGCGGCAAATCGTAGACCGAAAAAACCGGGCGTTGCATCAACGACAAGTTAAAGGAGTACAGACACAAAATGTTGCCCTGATATTTTTTTTCTGCTGTTACAGGCGCCTACCAGCCATTAATCATAGAATGGCAGATTAGACGGTCGGTTGCACGCAAATATTTATTTACAGCCTTGTTAATTCGTGTCAGTTCTGGTTTCGGCAAAACGGATACCGGGGCGTCCACCAAGATTGGAGGGCCCTCGTGGCGTCGCCGTTCTTGTCGAACCAGTGCCAGAGTGAAAGCGCTCACGCGCCCAGTTTGGCTGTGGTTTCCATCATCTCTACGCGCTCGGGCAGCATGAGGTGAGTCCCAAAACCCGTGACTTGAAACACACGCCAAATCAGCGCGCAACAACCGCCGCCAGTGCGCTGGCCACGTCACGAGGGCCCTCACGTCGGCAGTTTGGGGCCAGGAGAAGCAGATGGCGCGATGCTGATGCCGATTGCGAACGTGTAATCGTCGTGATCTTTCTGGCGGGTGCAAAGAATGAACTGAATTTAAAATATGTTAAACTGAGTGGTTAATGGTGAAACTTTCTGGAGGATATCTCCATATATAAATGACGCATTTCACATAGTACACATTCAAGACTGGCACGGGGACCATGCTTGCTTAGCACATCAGCGGATGCCGTTGTACACCACAGCTCAAAAAATGAGATATCCCAGAAAGATACAAATGCCAGCGCACGCGAGAAATTTGTGAAGCACCTTCGATACGCAATAGGGGGTCCTGTTGTATAACTACCCTGTCAGTAGCACTCCTGGAAGAAGAAATAGCATGCTTGTCGCGATAGCCTCTTCCATTGCCTTTCGCATGCCCTCAGTTTGCAAATACATTACTTTTTCAGTGCTCACGCACACGGCTACTCTTGGAAAACATTTTTGTGTATATTCCGCTCTTTGTAATGAAATAAACAGTTGTTAGCGCTTGTGCAATCAACGTCTTTCAATTTATCCCGTGTTCAGCACTCTTTGGTCAAAGGTCATTTATGCAACTGCCTGCCTTCTTTATGTAATATTTTTGCACTCCAGTAGGATGCCGTAAACAACCCGATATTTTTTTCTCCACAAATGGTGGAGCATGCTGCGTTTCGTAGGTTTTGTCTGCGCTAGGCATGGAATTGCTTTCCTGCACAAGCGTGCTAGTGTGCTCGGAGCCGTGAATACGACGCATACACTGTAAAAAAATGGCCACTTTTACGGACAAAGCTGCTGGTAAAATTTTGCCGGACACATTTCCGTAACTTAAACAACAAAAAGAATTTTAAGAACGGACATTCCGTAGTACGGAAAGGCCGTAACACAACAAACACTCCGTTTCAAAAAGCACGTCTTTCCGTAATTGATGAAACATTCAGATAAAAAAAGAAATCCTTCGACAAGGAATCGAACCTGCGACGTTGATCGAATGGGCACGACGCTCGAGACCACTGCAGCACAGCACGAAAGCTTCACTTGTGGCGAACAACCTGTATACTACATGGATGCCCACCCTGCGTGTGCCATACCTCGGTGTTTACTAGCTGGCTTAAAGATTTCCTGGCTGATAAAGGGCGGTTTCCTAAATAGCGCTAGCGCAGTAAGGTTCCGTGAAGCCCCCAATATACTTGATCGCCATCAACTCCGCTGTTTCGAGAAAGCGTTCGCAAAAATATTTGTGACTGGCTGCGACTGCGATTTCGCACTGCATGAATAGTGCTTGCTGTGCTTTGGTTTCAAGCTTTAGGCTAAGTACTTCGGCCGATATTGATTCCTTAAGAACTAAATTACCTTCCGCAACTCCGCTTCTGCACGCAAATGACCATATATTTTCTACAAGTGTGCCGGTCACACAGGCATGTGCAGTTCGCAGGTCTGGGGCAGCGACGTCGCGGGAGTTCGCAGGTCTGAGGCAGCGACGTCGCGGGAGAGTCGTAAAGCCAAGATACAGCGCTCGAGTTGAGCGGTATGGGCTTCCAGGCCTCACCAAGTTTACTGCGCTACGGAGCCGCATTCACTACGCCACGAATGTTGTCGGGGAGCAGTTTTCGCTTCTCGGTCGATCCCCGACGATCGACACGACAATATAATTCTTGCAGTTGATAATAAAATGATATGTTTCTGTTCTGCATCAAACAGAGGAAACGCCCGTATTTTGCAAAGCAGAAAAAGATTCTGTTTGACGTGTAACACAAAGAGCATCCGTATACTGAGGGACGGAGTGCACTTCCGTTAAATTACGGGTGTTTTCTTTGTTCTGCATCAAACGGAACACGGGTCTGTTTTATTACGACCATCTGGTCCGTTTTGTCCGTAAATTACGGATTGTTTTTACAGTGTACCACGGCTCTTCCCACTACCGTTTTAATATTGTTGTCAACCTTATGTACATAAGGTATCGTAGCCGGGCTATTTTTAGCCACATTAGGGAGTTCCCGTCTTGCTTTGTTGGCAGTTCTTATCTCACAGAGAAGTGATTCTGCCGCACTTTCTAACAGCGAAGCTATGTAGCATATTTTAGATTTTCCGTGTCCGAATACGTTAGTGATACGTAGCAGCATACTGGAAGCGGACTTCAAATATACTACGTATTTTTATATATCAGTTGGAAATACCGAAAAAATGCCGAGCACAGGTGAGCGCGCACAGGGAAGCCGCGTGCCTCGCGGTGATCGCCCGGGATTTAGGAAACCAAGAAAATGCCGAGTGCTCGTCTGCGCGTCCCTTGCTGCGACTGCCCAGCATCCCCGAAGCACTTTGGTCAAGCCAAGCTTACGCACAGAGGGAGATTGGCCAAGACTGCAGTGACCGCCCGGCAGATAAACACCAAGAAAGTGCCGAGCGGTCGTGTGTGCCTGCCCCGGAGCGACCGCTCAGCCTAACCCGCGCACGCGTTTCAAGTCAAGAATACCCACTTAGAATAGGATTATCCAAGTTTGGAGGATGCCAATCCAAAAGTGGCCTAATCGTGGTTCGCCGTAATCGTGGCTACACTTGAAAGGCCACAACGAGAAAGACACGATAGCGCACGTTCCAAGGTTATGTCTAGGGTGATTCGAATCACGATTTCACTCATGCAAAATTAAGGAAGGTCATGTCACACTAACAAGAACACCTTACAAGCAAGGTCGCTGCACATTCAGAAGAGTCGTCAAATGCGGTAGTCGTGGACTGAAACCTTCGTGGTCGTCGTCGGCTGAAATCATGCGCTGAAACCAGCTTATGGTCATCGTGCCATAAGGTTTAGTACAGCTGTTTAGCTTCATGTCTAACGAGTTAGTGTGACCTTCGCTCATTTCTTGAAGTTTGGCATGGGAAGCCTTTGGATGGCATAGCAGCATGGTATCCCACTGCTCCTTGCTGGTGATAATAAATGTGGCTTTAACGCTGATGGCCCGTAGTGAGGCGAAATGACAAGTGGTGGACAACCTTCGTAATAGAGTGGATACCGATTGACGGATGTAGAAGAAGGGAAGGCTGATAACTAGGGAGAGACGAAATAAGGAATTTTGAAGGTAAACTTTGGACTGCAGCGCAGGACAGGAGCGGTCGGAGGTCAATAGGAGAGGCCTTCGTCCTGCAGTGGACCTAGTGGGTTGTTCCTGCTGCGTTTGATGAAGAAGAAGAAGAAACGGTGCAGCTTTGGGCGAGAACGGAAGCAGATGATTGATTGATTGTGGTTTAGCGCGCCGACGCAACGCAGGCGATGGGCGAGTTGGTAATTCATTGCATTGGCGGGAAGCGCAAATTAACACGAGGACAGAGAAGAGAACTACGAGACGAGCGCTTCGTCTCGTCTAGGTAGTTGTTCTCTTCTCTGTCCTCGTGTTAATTTGCGCTTCCCGCCAATGCAAGGAGGAAGAAGAAGATGATGATCACGATTCCGCCCGTTGATATTATTAAATGGCGGCAGAGACGATGACATGAACAATTGAGAAGGCAAATAATCTATTTACGTTATTTTTGTGGGGACAACCAGAAAGGCAGCGTAAGGTACACCAGCCCCTTTGTCGTCGTCGTCGCTGGTCTTTGGTCATGGCGCTGTGGATTGATTGCCCATTTATATGTCCCTTGGCGTCTGATGTCACGGGGCAATATATTCTATTTGTTTCTGCTTATAAATGCTGCCCATGAAATTGTCCTAAAACTGATTTAAGGATTTTATTTCAACAAGCGTATGAAGAGGAGAGCGAGATTTAAAAATGACATAACTTTCGAAGTAGAATTCAGTTCAACTTTCCTGCGTAGCAAACCGCTCGCCGCCTGTTGGGAATTTCTGCAACCACACACCTCTCCTAGGAGCTCATGTCACTTATTATAAAACTGATTTTCCAAATAATAGTTACCATTAGTAAATAGTCTTTTCAGCGCTCCGTCTTGGTAAATATTATCTCGGAATAGTTCCAATAGAACACGAGTACCAGTTGTTTCCCATAGCCACACGCCTCAGAGTGAATCCCATGCATTGCCAGCAGGCAGGTTTCTTAGTTTTGTACGACTCCAGTGTGAGCTTCGCTATGGTGACTAGTAAAAGAGTATTGCAAAAGTGTTTAGAAATTCGTGTAATAACAACAGTGGCCCACCCGTGTATCACCGGGTATTTCCGCTTGTCTTTAATTAAGGGTTAGTGAATACACCAGTTATGTGTTTAGGTTGCGCCTAAATATGCCTAATGTTTTCAGTTTGATGAAAAACATTGACAAATATAAAGTATGCCTCTATATCTTGTTCTTCAAAACTGTTTTGACCACATAAGAGTAGTGATAACTTTTAGCGGGGGCTGAATCGAGTTTAAGATAGCAGACATACCAAAATGACTGCGTTTAGGTACCCACCAAGAGACTATCATGATTAAACAGTGAATGACGAAGTGTGAAACGAGTCGTCACCAGGTATCTCCTAGCATGCGTCCGCATTGCTTATCGCGATTTCATTTTAAAACGGAGTGGATACCGCACCTGGGCATTCTAGTTTCTAGAAACCATTTTCTTGCGTCTGTTGTGGACCTGGTTAAAAATTGCGGTTTCCTTTGCTAGGCGCGAGGACTTTTGTTGTGTTATTGTGCCGCTGGCTGTTGCAGAATATTGCTATCGCGCTGGAGGTAAAAAACTTGCGGTCAGCCTGCGGGGAAGCGCAAATTCTTCCAAAGAAATATACTTCTTTTGTGTTGCCACACAGTCAGCGTATGTTTCTCGTACTTGCCGAATGCCATCAGAACAAACTCCATCTGTGAAATAAACCATGAAAAGATCAGACACCAAAGACGGAGTCAAGCAGAATGACGCACACATCCCGCGGAGCCCTTTCGAAAGCTGTTTTTAGTGGGGTGTTGTAAATGTCGCTTCCCTGCATTCCGAAAATATCGCGGACTTCTCGTGGTGGTTTACTTGTATCAGTAAATAGATTTCGTGCGATGTATTTGGATTATATATAACGACCGAGAAAAATTTATTTTCCCAAGATGAACATGCTGAAATAAACAAAAGTAATTCAATATTTCAGTCAGCGTCCTTTTTTGTATTGCGGAATACCTGCTTTCTGTATCCGCAAAAGATGGAGAGTGAGAGACAAAGAGAACGCCTTTAAGGTAAACACGATGTTAGCCGAGCCATTGCACCTTACCATGCATTCACTGATGGGTCTGTAACGGATACATCATCAGCGATAAGCATCTGCATCCTCTCGCCGCGAACAAACATTTGCGTCCCACTCGGCCACAAGACATCAAAGATGAATAGTGAGCGGGCTGGGATGTGGGCTGCTTGAAGTGTCTCTGAAATATCCCCTTACGTTAAATTTAGGTTTATCGTAGTATCGGCATTTACGGGTGTAACACATGCATCACGATATTTGTATCCCAATATACTTTTAGGAGCATCTCTGCGAACGAAGGCCTGCTTGACGGGAGGCCCGTGAAGAGGATAGACACTACGGATGCCGTTACAACACTCGATGTAAATCTGTCAGTAAAGTTAGGCTGCGGTGCCTTTTGCGCGTTGTCAGGACGTAGGAAGCACACGACAACCACTTTCAGCTTGTGGATGCGGCAAGAGCTTTAAGAAAACGACGTGGCGCCAAAGGGACCAGTAAACGTGCCAAATTTCTAGATTGTGGCTTCCGTGGTGTCCGGGTCGTGCCAAGATTATTCTATCCAGCCCATGCATGCGACGTGGCGGTGGAACTCGAAGATGCGCGGGGAATGTTGTGGAAACGGTGCGAATCGTCTTCAACGGTCAGTGTACTTGTACCGCAGTGGCAGGAGGCATGATGCGATGGTTTTCGTGGAAGCCCGTCTAAATGCAAGGTGAGCCTACAAAATATTTGGTTCTGAAAACCGTACAGGTGAACTCTGCGTCGGATAAAAGATGGGTGTGTATCTGCTTGCTCCACTGCAAAAGACGTCCAAATTGAGTTGATTACGTTTTTATTTGCTTCTTTCCTTTCACTGCTTCTTTGTTCCTTGATATTTTATCAGTTTGCGGGTCAATGCTTGCTACGCGAAACATTTTTCTGGCGTTTTAAATTTTTTTTCCCCAATGCGTTGTATGTAGCACTTCTTCTCCCTTATGTGCATATGGTGTTTCTGTTTGCTTGGTTAAGGATTTTATGTGCTATGAACTCTTCTCGGCTGAGTGTCGACGCTTGCAACACTGGGATTTTTCCCGCTTTCTGATTTTTTACTATCTTCTTTTTTATTGTAATTGGGTACTTGGCTGCATTGAATCGTCTTGATTGTTGTTTTTTTCAATATTTTGCTTTTTCCAATTGTTTGTAGATGGTGGACAGGTATCAAGACCTAAGGGCGTCTAGGTTTGCTCTGGGCGTCTAAAATAATGAATAATTGATTGAAAATTCGTAATAATGTATTACAATATTACATTCTTATCAGTAACCAGTTTTGCGCGGCTCTCGTTGCTCCCCTTGCGCTTGGTCTTCCCGAGCATAAACGCCTTCTTTTAAATATCTTGGTATATTTTTTGAAAGTGACTTATCCTTAAACACTCACAGTACGTTTATTGAAAATGTTTGTTTGTTTCTTGTGTTTTCTACAAGATTAGATACTCTATGCCGTTGTGACGATCGCAAATTGACACCGGCCGCTGACTGCGTGCACAGAATCTCGGAAGATCCAACGTGCCTTCTAGCCCGCGTCGATACTATGGCCGTCCTTTGGAGACGTCCCCGTTCTGACCCTCAGGCGCCCAGTGGAGGCGCCACGTAAGCGCATGGCGCGTGCAAGGACGGGCCGAGCCACTTCCGAAACCAGCTCTCCGTTTCCTCCACGCAACGGCGGAGGGCGCAGGAAGGACCACGCGCTCCTCAGATGCTTTCTCCACTCGCCGTCGACATAACCACCGTAGGAGGCATCTGCAAGCGCGCTCCTGCATCCGGGCACGAGATCGGAGATGTCTGTATCACCGCCTCCCGCGAGTTCCACCTACGCAAACCAGTGATCCCGCAACAGCACTCTGAGGTCAGCTCCACGGCCCTGGAGCGTACGTCTAACATCACCGCGCACCCCAGTACGAGAGTCCCAGACATTCCGAGCCAACAGAGCAAGCGCAACCGTGCACCATGGCACCAGGGCGAGAGTTCTTGTCCCCCGAGATCCAGCACCAGTATCCTTCTCGACCCGCTCCTATAAGTCACAACATCTCGCCGGGTGAGCGCATGGGCACCAGCCCAAACTGCGCGTCAAATAAATTGTTTATTTAACCCTGTGTTGCCTCTTTTCCCCTCAGCTCCGTGTAGAACCACCTAGTTTGTAGCGTGACGCTATACTCCTATAGGGGGCGTCACACCCTTGTTTATTCGTAAAAGTGTCGTACTTTCTTTCGTGTACAGCTTACGTCGATGCGGCATCGCAATGTATGCATTTATTACCATGCGCTCGATCAACAGAGGCGATTCAATTCTTATTCTCTGTTAGCGAACATGAGCTGCAATGGTAATGTTGAGTATATGAGTGATGTGTTCTGAGCTTTACGTTCACGAGACTTATTTTTTGTTGAGCGAAACAATTATTTTAAAACATTTGCGAAATCATAATTTTAAACCCCTGTATAGCCCTACACGAAATACTCGACCAAACACGCCTTACTGAATTCCTCGTTGCAATACAAGGTATGGACGTAGGACGGGACTGTACCATGTTCCGAGGATGGCGCATGCAACTGCAGCACTGGCGGAACCCGGATTTGCAGTACGCCCCCATTTACGCTCTCGACCCGCCGTGCACGTTTCGTATACCTCACGGTTTATCGAGGCAAACAGAGTGTGCTATACATCGCCTGCGCCGCAAAGAGCTTATACCAAAAGCTTTCTAAACAAAATCGGTCTGATGGTATCACCTCTGTGTCCACTTTGCGGTGTACGAGAAGACACTGAACACCTGTTCTGTGTTTGCCCACGTTTCCACTCGGCGCGAACGACACCGCGAAGTTTATTACGGGCGAGAACTCTCAACATGAAGGATTTTTAGGCCCCTGGAACAGCGAAGACAGTGCGGTGCGGGGTTTTAAGGCTCTTGTGCGTTTTCTCAGAGACTCTGGACTCTGACTTTTTTTATGTGTGTTTGTGTGTGTGTGTGTGTTCATCTCGTGGCGTTTCTTTCATCTTTTCGTTTTCTTATTTGCATTATTCATGTAAGCATATAACCCTCATCACATGTTCACCAACCATCTGAAGTAGCAAGCCCAGCATTATGCGGGCTGACCTCTTCGGTCTCATTAAAGATTTTCTCTCTCTCTCTATCTCTCTCTCTCTCTCTCTCTCTCTCTCTCTCTCCCGAGGCGTTAGACGTACTCCGGGTTGATATTTCTATCATAAATTTAAGATACAAAATAAACACGTTTTTGCAAAATTGATAATAAATATGCTGTCAACTTCCCCCACCGTGTATATGTGTCGTGCATCTTTATGTACACGTTACTTCTCTGAATTCGATGGTCCCTTGCTTCACTTTTTTTTTGTACATGAACGTTTGCATTTTTCTTATGGTTGTTGATAACTGCCACGCTTTGCACTCAAGCCCTACGTAGCTTTGGCAGGAGAAATTTTTGTCCTTTCTTAATAACGAAATAAACCATCTCATAAATACCAATGTTATTAAAATTTTCCGCACTTATGCTACGTTGACATGTCCCACAGGCATAAAGGTTAACGCTAAGTGCAAGATTTTCATCACGACAATATCGCACGCAGGTTTGGACGTATCTTCTCGAAAATCATGCAGAAATGGCCGCATTTTTATGCTGGAATGTTCTTATGAATTTACGTCACCTGCCTTTCTCGTTTTAAAGGGCAGTAACACGTATTTTCGTGTTTGTTAGTAATATACAGTTGGCTCGATTGAATAAAAAATCTTCCCAGCTCAATTACCAATGCCCTCGTATACGGTGAACATATTTTTTTTCATCTGATATATCACGCCGAAAAAACAACTCTTCGAAAATGGCGTAGCAAATTGAGAGGAGCGTGGCGTCAGTGCGTGGTACAGAAAAGAAGGGGGCCTAGCCAAGCCATTCAGACTTTTAACATGAACTAGTTATGTCACTTAGCAAACAGAGCACTCGCAGCGTCCACAAAATATTTCGCATAGCAACAGCTGCACACGTGTTCTCTCGCCATAATGGCACAAGCGTTTACGGCCGTAAATACGAAGTATTAGAGGACAGCACAAAAATTCGAATGATTCAAACTTCCAATGAAACAAAGAGCATAAAAGCAGCATTGTTTTAGTCCGCAACACGACCCCTTCTTGATTTCGTTCTGAACCTCGACCTCGGTCCCCAAATCGAGCGAACGACATGTGTTTCCACGATACTTGAATCTTATCCCTCAAATCGAAGCCTGAAGCATCCACCATACAGACTGAGCACACAACGCTGTGCGCAACAACAAAAAAGTTGCGAACTTTAAAAGAGAGACATGCATAGCTGGCGCTAGACTAGTGGCCTGCGGTTACACCAACACCAGCCTGCCTCAGTGGCGATGGCGCCGAGGTCAGTAGAAAACACGGCGCTGTTTTGCTCTTGAAAATTTTAAGTTTTATGGAGAAAGGACGATCACCTTTTCTCATTCGAAATACCTACCGATTAATTACCAGATGTAGTGGGAGTCAGCTTTGAATTATTGAGCGATAGTTTCCTTTGAATTGCATGTAAAATGGCCGACAGAAGCACATCACTTCCAATTAAGCGACACTTTCAATTGGTTCACTTCGAAATATCCAGCGCCGACTGTATTGCCTAAAACAAAGCTTCACATTTGAGAAACTAGTTGATAATACAGCCTAGCGTCGCAATGCAAGTAAACGTAGACACCTCTATTGAAAGAGGCCTTGATGTCTTCACCTACACTATGGGCCTCGTGCGTTGGTATGGTGGCGCCACTAATGTGCTGCGTTCTGCGCCACCTTGCGGACCCTGAAGGCATAACGCCTGAATTCCGCGAGAAGATAACGACGCGAAGTATGGAATTCAGCTCACTACGATTACCAGCAAGAGAACGAACGTGATGGCAGCTATTCTTTTGCAAAATGATGCGAACAGCCAAACGGTACTTTATTAAACAGAAAATGGTTAGTAAGGGTGACAGGAAAGCGATTCATCACACCAAAACCACCTGTATACAAGCGAGGGATTGTCTCGGCGCTACGCGCAGACAGACTGTCATTTCGCAATGGTTTCAACTGGACACCAGCGGCTCCGCCATAATGGAGGATAAAAATAAAAAGACGAAAACCAGCGAGGCCACTTAAGAGGAGAAAGAAGAGTGCCGGAGTGTGCGTGCGTGTATGCAACGCCTCCTGGAAGCGATACTGTGTGTGAGAGAGTAGGCGCGCTCGCTGCACCAATCGAGAAACTGGGCCCCGGGCCCCTGCCAGAGCAATCAATGCCGGCGGCGTCCCGGCGGTGCTGCAAATGTGTTCATTTGCTGAGCTTTAGGTCGAGGCATAATAAACGGCATAACTAGCAAAACTGGTATCACCGAGGAGTTGGCGGATAGCTTAATGAATGGCATAGCAGCGACGCAACTTTCACGGTGCTTGCAGAAGCGAATTTCACCCGTGTATAACAAGAATTTCCACTGTGCACTAGGTGCCGCCATTTTTTAACGAGCGGTGCGCCATCTGGCGGGAATTTCTTGGAGAATGCGTCGCGAGCAGACGACGCCGCAGTCACACGCTGTTGTTCCGTGCCGTGCGTGAATATCAGACGTCCCAGCGGCATCAAAAATCGGTGTGTGACATTTATTCGGTATGTCAGCAGCGCAAAGTTTAACAGTGCTTTAAGAGGAACGTTCAAAGCGTCCGAGAGCTGTCAGGTTTGCCCATAAATTCCGTTCTCAACCCTCTAACGCGGCGTGCCACCCTACGCACGCTTTCTCCTCAAGGGGGTTACCCCTGAGGCTACGTTTCTCCGGCACCAGCAGAACGTCCGTCTTTTTATTACCGATTGATGTTTGTTTTCTTAATTCTGGGCAGGTTGTCGTCATTGCCTTTACTTTCGATGTAAAGAATCTACTCGCCCGGGCGTCACTACGCCGTTGTTAGGTGCAACAACAATCAGCGTAAGCGCAAAGTCCTCAAACGAGAAACGTGCGAAGTGCACCACGACAAAAGAAGTGTCTGCATGTGCGCAGTCTATTCACTGCACAAATTTCCTGCGTCCCTTGACGGCCGCCGCGAATGAGTAGTAACGCTGAATCGGAAAGATTTCAAACCTAGCAAATTTGTGAGGGCAAGTACGGTCGTACGCTGATTTTGGAAGCGCTGTTAATTAACCCTTATGCTCAATCCTCATCGCACATTTCTGTGCTCTGGAGGCATTCTCTGTTCATTTTATTGACGGGTAGCCAAGAAAAATCAACCCGACACATGTATGACACGCGATAAGAGGCATTCGCTGAATGTACCAAACCACTGACTTGTGAGCGCGCGTAGCAGGCATTCGCAGAAAACATAATTGCCGCCGCATAACACTATTTCCTGCTACAAACACAGGAGCAACGTATTCGGTACACCAAGATTTCACGGCCGTTTGCTTTCTCAAAAGAACTTTTGCGTTTCAGCGGCGGGTGAGAACCGCCAACAGCAATTTAATTACCGACACGACCGGGCGTGCTCCGCCAATGTGACGGTACTATTCCTCTTTCAGCTCGCTTTTTTCGCGCACCCGTGCGGCAGCATATATGTGTCGGGTTGATTTTTGTTGGCTTCGCCGTCAATAAAATCAACAGAGCTAGAATGCCTCCAGAGCACAGAAATGTGCGACAAGGATTGAGCATGAGGGTGAACAAACAGCGCTTCCAAAATCAGCGTACGACCGTACTTGCCCTCGCAAATTTGCTAGGTTCAAAATCTTTCCGATTCAGCGTTAATACTCATTCGCGGCGGCCCTCCAGGGACGCAGGAAATGTGTGCAGGGAATAGACTCCGCACATGCAGATACTTCTTTTGTCGTGGTGCACTTCGCACGTTTCTTGTATCAGCACTTTGCGCTTACGCTGATTGTTGTTGCAGCCAACAACGGAGTAGTGACGCCGGTCAAATAGATTCTTTACATCGAACGTAAAGGAAATGACGTCAACCTTCCCAGAATTGAGGAAACAAGCATGAATCGGTAATAAAAAGTCGCGCGTCCTGCTGGTGCCGGCGAAACGTAGCCTCACAGGTAACCCCCGTGAGGACAAAGCGTACGTACGGAGGCACGCCGCTTTAACTGGTTGAGAGCGTAATTTATAAGCAAATCTGACTGCTCTCGGACGCTTTGAATATTCTCCTTAAAGCACTGTTAAACTTCGCGTGGCTGAAATACCGAATAAATGGTACTTACCGATTTTTGATGCCCCTGGGACGTCTGATATTCACGCACGGCACGGAACAACAGCGTGTGACTGCGGCGTCGTCTGCTCGCGACGCAGTCCCCAAGAGATGTCCGCCAGATGGCGCACTGGTTGCCGCAAAATGGCCAGCTCGGCAAAATTCTGGTCTATACTTTGTTGTGCATTGTCGGTGCCAGGAGCTTTTGTTGTTTGTTGTTCGTATGAAATCATAGCGAAACGTCCGTGTGTATATTACGACACCAAGGATATACGGCTTCAAGAGCCCGAAGGTTCAGGTTTGTAGAGGGAGGTATTTGAACATACAACTACGCAGCAAAACGCTAGGTAAAACTGCTGAAGCTATAATGATTGTCCGTTGCTTGGGCTCGAAAAAATATCTGTGTGCTTTTTTTTCCAAATAATTTCACAGGTCAATAAACCCCAATATTTGTGGACGTATATGCGCTTGAGGAAGCTTTCACGAGTCAAAGCCTCTAAACGTTTATTTACCTTGTTGTTTACCTTTGTATCGCTCCACATACTCATGGGCATGAACATAGTGAAGCACAAAGCGGCAGCTATAAATTTGCACAAATGGTTGCTCTGGGATTCGTTGTACCGATGAAAAAAGACCATTTGGTACAATGAAGATTTTTTTATAGGTGACAGAGTTGTACGTTATGTTCGTGTAACTACATGCCAGCGTAAGAGGGTTTGCTCGTGCAAAAATATGTTCGCAAAATCGTTCAAAAAAAACTTTTTTAGCAAGAAAATTCTGCAGAAATTCAAAGAATTATCTACTAATGTGTTGCATTCTTATGCCGCTTCTCTGGAGTGTGAGTTATTTCCTGCCTAATATTTTGGCATTTTCTAAATCCTGTCCGACCAATCATCTCCATTTACGCTGTTATAACGATTAGAATGGAACTTTCGGGAAATCGACATTATTGTCAGAAATGCATGGCCTTACACCGTTCGCTTTTTTTCGTATTTCTCATATGTTTCTTTTTTTATATTTTACAAAATTTTATTCAAATAAAAACTTTTATTTACACTATTATAACGATTACAGGTGAAGCGTTTGCAATATCTGCATGACTGTGGAAATGCCCTGCGTTATACCATTTGCCATTTTCCGTAATTTTTGAATATTTTCTTATTTTTAAGTTTTTCAAGATTTCGTCCAACCAGGTATCTATCTCCATTTACGTTATTGCAACGAATAGATTTGGAACTTTCGTGAAACCTGCATTATTCATTTATTTATTTTTTACCTTCAGGGTTTACAATAAGCGTTTTTGAGGGGCGGGGCTACATCACTAGTGGAATACCAGGCACGTAAACAAAGGGGAACTCAAAAAATAAACCAACAGCAAGAGGCATGAGCCAAAACAGGCATGTTAACGATTCAATAACAAGTATAAGGTGAGTATGATCAACAATGGAGAAACACTGCTAAGCAACAATACAAGTACAAAGTGAACATTAGCAAGAACTCACAAGTAGATTGCTGTGCGAAATTGCAGAGTTGATTTTAGTGCGCGCGCTTTCACGTCACCAACATTAAGGGGGAAAAAAGATAAGCAGATAACGCGTAGGGGTGCACGTTTTAGATAAGGTTTGTAACTGCAACGCGAAAAAGAGGAGTGTCTGTGATAGTAACCAATGAGGCAGGCAGCTCATTCCAATCAGCGCACGTCTTCGGAAGAAATGAGTTACTGTATGTTGTAGTGCGCTAAAATGGAATGCCAACTTTATGATGGTGGTCTACACGGGTAGAAGTATAAGAATTGGATGCGATGAACCGTGATCGCAGCAGATGATTGTGATAGTATATCTTGTGAAAGAGGCATAGTCGAGAAAGCTTTCTGCGAGAGGCTAGAGAGGGAATGTTAAGTGTGGCCTTCATGCTGCTGTGGTAGTCGGAAAGAATGAAGCGGACTGAGCGGTTTTGAACACTTTCTAAAGATTGATTAAGGTGACGAAACCGGGCTACCAAACACAACAGGCGTATTCAAGGTTAGATCGAACTTAAGGGAAATTCAATTGTTTTTTGAGTGAAGGCGGTGCAAGGTGGAAGTTTCGTTTTAGATGTCCAAGCATACGGTTCGATTTTGAAACTATGTACTCGATATGCCGCTTCCAGGAAAGATTATTTGATATATGTATACCAAGGTATTTGTATGAAACTACGGAGTCAAGGAGAATATTGTTAAGAAAATAGTTTGGACAGGATGATTGGTTGCGCGAAATTCTCATTGATTTATATTTAGAAATGTTCAGGTCCATATGCCAGAGCGTACACCAAGCAGTGATATTATCGAGGTCAGTCTGTAGTGCTTCAATATCTGAGTTAGTAGTTTGCTTGCGGTACACAACACAATCATTTGCGAAAAGACAGATAGAACTGGATATATTACTAGGAAGGTCATTGATGTAGATTAAGAAGAGCAATGGTTCTAAAACAGATCCCTGGGGCACACCAGAACTGACGGGAGTTAAAGGTGAGTTTCTTTCATTAGCGAGCACATCCTGAGTTTGGTTAGTTAGGAACGCAATAATCCATTTCAAGACTTGAGTATCAATGTTTAGCCGACTTAGCTAAACATTGTGGAAATGCGGGGCGTACACTTTTCATAATTTCACGTAATTATTTATATCTCTTTTTTTTAGTTTTTCAAAATTTTGTTGGACCAATTAACTCAATTTACGCTAATATAACAAATACAGGCGGAACGTTCAGGAAATCAGCGTTATTGTGAAATTTTTATGCCTTATACGTTTTGCCAATTTGTGTTTTTTAAATTTGTTTTTATTTTAAAGTTCTTCAAAATTTGGTCGTCAAGTAGTCTCATTTACGCTATTATAACGACTACAGTTGGAACTTTCGCGAAATCAGCATTATTGTGGAAATGAAGAGAGTTACATGGTTCGCTATTTTGCGTGATTATTTTATATTGTTACTATTTTTTTTAGCTTTCAAAATTTCGTTCGACCTCCATCCACACTATTATAACGATTACAGATTAAACTTTTGCGAAATCTGCATTATTGTAGAGCCGTTGTTATGTTGTGCCATTTATCCGTATTTTTATATTTTTTCTATTCTTTAAATTTGCATTCAAAATTTCTTTATCCTAACCAGACTATCTATCCGTTTCGTTATTATAATGATTACATTTGAACTTTTTGCGAAATCCGCATTATTGTGTAAATGCAGGGCTTACATGGTTATCCATTTTCCGTAATTATTTCTATGTTCTTATTTTTCATTCCAAAATTTTGTTCGACCTATTTCTTCATTTACGCTATTTTATAGATTCCATGAATTTTGCGAAACCTTCATTATTGTTGAAATCTGTGCGAATCTTGCAAATTTTCCGTGATTTTAAATATTTTTCTTAATTCTTTCTTGAGTTTTTGAAAATTTCATGCTCAAATATGTCCATTTGCGTAATTATAACGGTTGTTGAACTTTTCTGCAACCTGCATTATTCTGGAAATGCAGGTGTTACAATACAATGGTTTCCCCGTTTTCAGTAATTATTTATGTCTTCTTTTTTAGTTTTTCAAAAAAATTTCGCCAATTGTCTCCGTTTACGCTATTGTAAGGATTACAGGTGAAACTTTCACGAAATCTGCATTATTGTGGAAATCCCATGCCTTATACGTTTTGCCATTTTCCGTCGCTTTTTAAAAGTTTTTTTTTTATTTTTTAGTTTTTCAAGATTTCGTGGCACCAGTTATATCCATTTACGCGCTTAATTTTGGTTACAGGTGGAACTTCCGCGATATCTCAACATTGGTGTAAATGCAGGGATTTACACGGTCCAGGCTGTCGGAGTACTCGGCAAAGAATGTCCACTTGACCTCGTTCAGAAACGCAAACTACAAGTTGCACAGGAGCGTATGTTTGAGATACGTAACAATTATTTATATGAAATTGTTGATACGAGACTCTGAATTGTGGATGGTGTGTGCCCATCTGTTTATTGTTGTCCAGCTGCGTTGCGTTGCTCCTGCTTTCGTTTTAAGACTATCTGTATACACGTATTATACCGTAAAATTGAGTCTAACCATGACCACGACATTCTTGAATCTGACCTAAACGCTATTAACACATGGTGCTCAACCTGGCTAATGCCTCTAAACCTTGCTAAAACATAAGTAGTGTCCTTTACTAATAAGGCCTCCCAAAATTCAGCATCTTATATGTTAAACAACAGCCTCGTGGAGAGAACTTCCACCCATAAATACCTTGGCGTGCATCTAACCTACTAACGTGACATGGAATATCCACATAAACCATAACCTCGTGTCCGCTAACCCTTCACTTGGTTTCCTCAAAGTTGACCTCAGACATGCTCCCGCGTGTTTACGTAAGTTAGCATATATTTACGCTATATCCCTAACTAGAGTACGCATCAGCCATTTACCCTCATCAGCTATTTGACCCTCAACCGTGCTGTCATCTATTCTGATTACATATACCATAACAGCATTAATGTGACCCTTATCGCATCGTCGCAACATATCTCGCTTATCATTATTTCATAAACAATACACCGTGTGTCCCTTCGTAACAAATTTATCTGTGAACCGCACCTATTTTTCCGCGTCGAGATCATTCATGCACAATTAAACCCATCACATGTTGTACCCTTGGTTTTTCCAATTTATTTGTTCCTTGTACCACAATTGACTTGGATAATCTACCATCAAACATTGTTACTGAACCGAATACCATGAAATTCACTAATGCTTTGAGCAAAAATACCAATGTGCAATGTGTATCCTTTAACTACTTCTTTCCTTTTTCACTCAGTTCTTGCGTGCCAAATGACGTGTGTGTAATATTCCGCGTAGTAATACTCTGGGTAGTTATTTTTCAGTTACTGTACCAATAGCCGTTCTCATTGTTTCTACTGCATTTTTCCTATTTGTTTCCACTCTAGCGATGTGAAATATTTTTGCCTTTTTAGTTCTTGTGTTTATTTTGTTCTTTTTGTAGTTTCTTATGAAACCAGTGTAACGCCCCTTACCGTATGTAATACCCTCCCCAGAGGGCCTTAAGGGTTTTTCTGAGATAAAAAAAAATTCCCAGCATAAAATTTTTTTGCGGCGGCCGTGCGCCAATAAGCGAACACTTACGCAAATTCAACTATAGTTCTGTTTTTTTATTAATTTCTTATCGGGTACCATTCGCTTTGTGCCTTTATTCGTCGCTAGCAGCTGAACCGGGTATGTTTATTCTACTTTGAAAGAAACTCAACCCCACTGCTACCAGGTGGCGCCACGTGCTCACTCGAAGCTGCAGTGCATGAGGCCCATAGCTCAGGTGGTCAGCTCAGGTGGCGGCAACTTCAAAACAAAAGCTTCATTGTCTGCCGCACCGTTTTGACGTCCGCACAAACGGTGAGGTAATGGTGTCGCATACGCGACTGCCGCATTCGTAGCATATAACACCTGCAGCGGAGATTTTAAGAATGCCATTTAATTAATTACTCTGGGATTAGGTATTTCAAGTGTTGTGTCTAGGTTGATGGGCCATCCAGCATCGAAGAAAGCAATTAAACAAAACGTAGAACGTAAAAAGTAGAACACCAGTGTTCCTTCAAGGTACGGCGATATGCGGCAGAATACTACGATAAACAATAAAGGCTGCTCTTATATAATAGATTAAAATTTTCCTTGCAACCTTCCGTTTATAACATACTTTATTATGTAACCATTTTCGCTGTATTGCAGATTGCGATTAGGTAATGCAGGCTGCAGTCATTAAATATTTCAATCATGAGAAGACGTTAGGTATACTTCTGATGTGAACCAGTTTATTGGTTTATTTATTCTTCTCGTCTTTGGTAGGGGCGTTCCTTTATGAGAAGATGTTAGGTATACTTGAGATGTAAAGTGGTTCATTCTTTTTCTTACTGTTCTCGTCCTTCCTACGTTGGTTTGTTCACGGTAGGTATCAGTATCTGGCTTCACTTTCTGCTCCCATGACTTTGTTTCGGAAGGAGGGAATGTGTCAAGAACTAAATTCAAACCTTTTTTTTCTCTTTGTCAAACAAATGCCAGGTAATTTTGTCAAATAAAATACATTTTTAATTAATAATCAGTTTAACATTAATATTAAGTACTAATATTTATAATAACAATAATATTATTATTCCTAATAATATTTTATCAAGACTGCCCTATTCGGTTTATTGAGTGTAAATGCCACAGGTGGCCTTCGTAGCAACGAGTCAGTCTAGACAGCATAGCCTGTTTGCAACGGTGTCACTGTCGCCAAACGGTATTCTTAGAAGGCCGAAATCCATCTAGAATCCTCATGCTCCGCCTATGACGTCACTGCCTTTCACACCATAGTGTGTGAATATGAGAACCAAGCACCGAAAGCCTGGCGCTCCACTTTATGCTCAAAGGTGCTTATTTGAACGCGCTGTTAAAAAATTCTATTATGATTCCTAGTGCGGCTAATAGGCTGTGCGATGACTCGGCGCTTTTTCAGCAGCCACAAATGCAAGGTAAAAAGTTAGACGTTTGGAGACAGCCAAGCTGTTCGTTCAATTTTTTGCTATCTTCCCTCACCCCCGAAGTGCTCAAAACAGGGGAATCATTATTATTACATTAACTTTGACGCGCTCGTCCTATCTGTCATCATCATCATCACCATCATCACCAGCCTATCCACGCCCACTGCAGGGCAAAGGCCTCTCCCATTATTCTGCAGTTACCCATGTTCTGCGCTAACAGTGACCAATTTATCTCCGCAAACTTCTTGATCTCATCTGCCCATCTAACTTTCTCCCGCCCACTGCAACGCTTGCCTTCTCTAGGAGCCTCTCTGTTCCCCATAATGACCAGCGGTTATCTTGCCTTCGCATTACATGCCCTGCCCACGTCTATTTCTTCTTCTTAATTTCTACTAATCCGTCCTCAATACGCTTTTGTTCCCTGACAAACTCCGCTCTCTCTCTTCTTGTCCCTTAGTTGTACACCTATCATCTTCCGCTCCTTTTCCCGCTGAATCATTCTCAATTTAAGTTGAACCCTCTTAGTGAGCCTCCAAGTTTCTGCCCCGTAGGTGAGTACCGGTAAGATGCAGCTGTCATACACTTTCTTCTTCAGGGACAATGGTAGGCAATCATTCATTATCTGTAAATGTCTACCGTATGCTCTCCACCCCGTTCTTATCCTTCTAACTATCTTTGCCTGATAGGTAGGATCTGGGGTCATAACGTGGCCTCAGTTGATATATTCGCATAGAACTTCCACTGCCTTGCCACCTATCTCAAACCGCTGGGCTGTACCGAGGTTTTGGATCATTCCTTTGGTTTTGCGCATAATAATTTTCAGTCCCACGGTTCTACTCTGTCTGTCCAGTGCGGCAAGCATGCTTTGCATATCGTCCCCCGAGTTACTTATCAAGACAACGTCATCAGCAAATCGGAGGTTAATGAGGTATTCTCCATTAACCCTTACTCCCACCTGTTCCCAATCCAACGTTCTAAATATTTCACGTAAACATGCTGTGAATAGCATTGGAGGGAATGTGTCTCCTTGTCTGACGCCCTTCCGTAAAGGTATTTTACTGCTCTCCTTACGGAGGATGATGGTAGCTGTGGACCCATTGTAGATATCCTTAAGTATCCTTACATAATGCTCATCTACCCCATTTTCTGTAAAGTCGTAATGACTGTTGAGGTTTTGACCTAGTCAAATGCTTTCTCATAATCTACGAAGGGTATATATGGGGGGTCGGTATACTCAACGCACTTTTCTATAACCTGATTGATCGTGTGAATATGGTCCATTGTTGAAAAGCCTTCACGGAACGCTGCTTGTTCTTTAGGTTGACTGAAATATAAGGTTGCAGAAATTCTGTTAGCGATTGACTTGGTAAGTACCTTGTAGACAACTGACAGTAAGCTGATCGGGCTGTAATTTTTCAAGTCCTTCATGTCACCTTTCTTATGGATTAGCATGATATTCGCATTCTTCCACGATTCCGGTGTACTTGCGGTCATTAGGCAATCCGTATAAAGGTTTGCCAGTTTTTCAAGTACAAGTTCTCCGCCATCCTTCAAGAAGTGTGCGGTTATCTGATCCTCACCTGGTGCTTTGCCCTCTTTCATTTCTTTCAAAGCCTTCCTGACGTCTTCAGTAGTTACTGGTGGGATGTATATCTCATCTGAACTACTTTCTAATTCGGCATTATCCCGGATATCCCGGCTACTGTACAGATCCCTATAAAACTCCTCGGCTACTGTGGTTATTTTATCCCTATTTGAGATGACATTGCTTTGCTTGTCTTTAGGTGCATACATCTGATTTTTCTCCACGCCCAGACACCTCTTCACTACTTTCACGCTACCCCCCTTCTTTACAGCGTATTCGACCGTCTCCAAATTATACTTTCGTATGTCAGCTGTCTTACGCCTATTGATTACTCTGAAAGCTCCGCTACTTCTATTCTGTAGCTGAGGGGGAGATTGTCATGTTTTGCCGTTTCCTAATTAGATCTTTCGCCTCCTGGGAAAGTTTACCAGTATCCTGTCTAGCCATCGTGCCCCCAAGTTCTACTGCACACTCCGTGATAATGCGTGTAAATTTGTTGCTGGCTTCCTCTGTCGTAAACTCTGCTTCCTCGGTTAGAGCTGAATATCGGTTCTGCAGCGCGACCCTGATTTCTTCTACTTTACGTCGTACTGTTAGCTCATTACCCAGCTTCCTTTGTACTGGCTTGTTATGATCCCTCCTCAATCTAGCCTAATCCGAGATCTCACCATACGGTGATCACTACACCTTACTCTTCTAAGCACTTCCACATCCTTCACGACGCCAGGGTTATCGCATATTATTAGGTTTATTTCATTTTTATGTTCCCCATTTGGGTCCTCCACGCCCATTTCCGGCTATCCCGTTCGCAGAAGAAGGTATTCATTATGCGTAGGTTATTTTGTTCTGCGAACTTGACTAGTAAGTCCCCCCTGCTATTTCTACAGCCCAGACCACAGTTACCAACTACCTTGTCTTCAGCTTGATTGCTGCCTACTTTAGCATTGAAGTCCCCTATAAATACGGTATACTGTGTTTTCACTTTAGCCATTGCCGATTCCACATCTTCATAGAAGCGTCCCACTATCTGGTCGTTGTTGCTGGATGTGGTGCGTAGCCCTGTACCAGCTTGAGTTTGTACCTCCTATTGAGCCTAATTACAAGACCTGCTGCCCTTTTGTTAATGCTATAGTATTCTTCTATGTTGCCAGCTATGCTTTTATTGACTAGAAATCCCACTCCCAGTTTTCTTCTGTCCACTAGACCATGGTAACACTGGACGTATCCATTTTTAAGGACCTTGAAGGCTTCACCTGTCCTCCTAACCTCACTAAGCCCTGTGACATACCATTTAATGCCCTCTAGTTCCTCGAACAACACCTTTAGACTCGCTTCACTAGATAAGGTTCTCGTGTTAAACGTTGCCAGATTCAGATTGCAATGACGGCCTGCCCGGGTCCAGGTATTCTTAGCACCCTCTGCTGCGTCACAGTCTGACCGCCGCTGTGGTCAGTTGCTTCACAGCCACTGTAGACTGAGGGCCGTAGGTAAATTGGGCATTCATGGTGTATCTGTCAACAGCGGCATCCCAGATGATATCGAGCCTCCACAGGTCTTTTAAGCGCCTCTAGGGGAACACGCAGATAAAGGTTGTGCAAAAGGTTCATTCCGCTAAGGCTGAGTTGCCTGAGCTGCAAAGTTCCTAGACGGGGAAGAAGTATTCGGTGAGGGGCGAGGAAACCCCAACAAAGACGGGGAGGACTTGTTCAGCTTGTACAAACTATCGCGATTCCTTTGTTGGTGCTCCCGAACGTCAGCAGTCCCCGGTTCTGGCGCCTGCCCCTCATGTTGAAAAAGTCCGTGCAGACAAAATACAAGTTTTATTCGTTACATTTCTTGTTTTATGGTGCCCCCGCGCTTGTCCTGCGGCAAACGATGCTTCAATCACTGAGAAATTAATCAATTTAAATAAATATTTTCATTATCCCGAGAAATGGTGAGTTTCGTGACCTGCGATTACGTAAGCCCAACAGGTCTTCAAACGAACGTTAGTACACTGGTTAGTTTGCAGTGCACTGCGGAACGCTTTGTTTACTGAAAGTCCCCCTGGATGTCGCCACTATACTGCTGGGGACCGTTGTACCACCTCGCTTTGCTCCTGCCCGTATTTGCACCTGGCTTGTTGTTGGAACAATTCGTAATAATCATTTCGTTAAACATTGCGTATACTAGACAAACAGGGCCACGTAAGACAATGTCTCTTACACCAATCGGTCAATGCCGTGTGAGAACGCAAAAGCGCTGGACTGCTGTGCAGTTAAATCAAGCATAGTGCG
>JABSTR010003300.1:0-25546 GCA_013339765.2 Haemaphysalis longicornis | reverse complement strand
TTTAAGGTGGCCATTGTGAACAATCGGGGAAATGTCCACAAGATGTACACTGCCGTATGGACCTCATATTTGCACTCGTGCTCAACAGACGGTGCCGGAAGCCACAAGTTTCCGTCCTGCAGGCCAAGACTCGTGGTGCAAGCACCGACGTGCTGAGGCACAGGGCCAGCCTGCACCGTGCCACACCCCCCTCCTGACCAAGGCCAAGGGTTTGGCAATCCTCCCCATCCTACAAGCGTCTCATAGATGCGAGCTGCTTACCTGGTGCCTCCAAGGCAAGACACAGAACGCTGCCGAGTCCCTGAACAGCAAAATATGGCTGCTGTGTCCAAAGACACGGTTTGCTTCTCGGACTGCTGTGGAAATAGCCACAGCCATTGCAGTCCTGTGGTTCAACAGGGGCCATGCGAGCTTTGAAAAGGTGCTGGAGGAGCTTGGGGTACTTCCTTCCGAGGCCCTGGTTACCCTCAAGCGACCGCCGAGACAGCATGCGCATGCACAAGATGAATGTTCGTCAGACCGCTGAGGCGAGTGCACACCGTCGCAGTGCAGCCAAGAGGGCCCGGGTGGAAGAGTCCTGCCGCACCAGCCGGGAAGGGAAAACCTATGGTGCTGGAGAGTTTTAGACACCCGATATTCCCTCTGGACATGTGTGTCTGTGTTCAGCACAAGTTCCGTGCTACTGCGTTTTTCATTTTTGTAAATACACACTTTCAAACTTTCAAACGCGTTTTTATCATTTCGCAATTTTTGCCGATTTGCATTTTTTGCGGGAAGTGTTTCGGGCACTTAGAATAGTCATACGACAACAAAATTTGGCACACACATTGAGGAGTGTGCGTAGAGCGCTGATATCTACTTGAATCAGCACTACCTCTCAGCCGTAAATATCTACTAATAAATTAAATCGTAGTTGAGTGGCAAAAAAAGGTACTTTGCTACACAGATAATTTTTTCATAGTTTCAAAGTTTGAGCGTAATTTCTAGCTAAATATCGGCACTCTATGGCTAATAGGGAGCAAAAGGAGCTGTTGAACAACTCTCTGCATGAACATTGAGTATGCGCGAAAGTTCCCGGAAAACTTATCAAGTTTCACCATTACTTGCAGCATAACTCACTAAGTATTTTACTTATGTAAAAACTGATTACAGATTTGGAATCAGGAGGAAAAACTACATCAGTGGTCTAATTTCCGAAGCTCTAAGTTAATGTTACTTTTTTGTTAATGTTACTGCCAAAAGCAAGAAAATCTGTTCTGTCACAGGCGGAAAGGGTAGCCATCAAAAGCCTACAAAACGCCGAGGACATTATAATCTTGCCGGCTGACAAAGGTAACGCTACTGTTGTACTCGACCACAAAGATTACCTGGCAAAAATGGGCGAACTACTGCAAGACGATTGTACGTACGAAAGAGTAAAACGTGACCCCACAAGGAAAATTGAGAGCGAACTGAAAAATACCAAGAAAATGCCGAGCGCTCGTCGATGCGTGCATCACGGCAGCCGCCGAGCGTCCTCGGCACACCCAGTGGCTTTATAAAAAAAAACTGGCAGAAACCCCGAGGAGCGAGAAAATTACGAGCGCTCGAGACCGCGTGCCTCGCAGCGACGCCGAGCCCTCGCTTTGCGGAGTGGCTTTAGCAAAAAAAGAAAAAGCTCCAACTTAACCTCTACCACGCATGTAAAAAAAAAAAAAGAAAACTCCAGCTCTAATGCTAAAGTTAGCAGGGCACTCTGCTTGGGAGAGGTCACCGCGGCCGCCGCATTCTCTAGAAGCCTGCAAAAACACTGCGCTAAATTGAAATTACGAAGACGAAGGACGGCGGGACACACGATGCAGACTAATTACGAAGTGCACACGATGCAGACTCGTAAGTCTGCATCGTGTGTCCCGCCGTCCTTCGTCTTCGTAATTTCAATTTAGCGCAGTGTTTTTGCAAGAAAAAAATCACGCCATATCCACGGAATGAATGATGATAAGTGGGGCGAAGCTCGAGAGGGGGAGATCATCGGTAACCGTAACTCTCCCGTGAAAGTTCGCCCATTACATCATTAAGAAAGACGTAAGACTGTGTGCGTACATTGTACAAATCAACTTTTATTTTCGGAGTCAATGCTCCCAGGCCCAGACCTGGTGAAAGACCCCGCGCCATCGAGGACTACCCCGCACCTCCACCACAATTTGTCACGTAGGATGGGACACAACGGTAAAGAAAGAACTTTTATTTAGGACGAACTTGTGCCCGAACAAGACGAGAGGAAACGAGCAAAGGTCCTTGCGTCTCGTTCGATCTCCGAGAACGACTGCCTGCGTTCGTGGCGTGATCTCTTGCGTGATCTCCCCCTCGCAGTGCACGTGCGCTCGCGCCTCCGTTGGCGAACACAGACAAGCTCGCGCTCCCGGTGCCGAGTTTGCGCTGCCGGTTGCAGCCGGTTCTTGCGCGTGCAACGCGGCCCACTTTGCGACATCTCCGAAAGCATGCGGCGGTCACGTACCACAAGACACAAGGAATGGACAGACCCATGCTTTAGGAGCTTCGCCCCTAATAATGTACCAACTAGCCCAGAAGCAAGCTCTCATTGGCTATATCTCTAGAAGCCTTTATGGATAATTGGAGACAGGCCTATGTGCCAGTCCTTCCCGAGACTACTTGCAGATCCTGTTACCGCTGCCTCGAGTCTGTGTAGAGCTGGGGAGAAGTCTAGAATGCTGGGGATGACTTTGCATTTACCACTCGCCGCGAAGAAGACGACCTCTTCGAAGCATGTGACGGCGATTACTAGCACAGCAACTGTGCAAACAAACAATGATACTGAAACTGAACTAGTATGTGTCCGGCAACGCTCATCTACAACAGCTCCGCCATTCAAGTCTTGCGCGTGATTAAAGCTTTCCTGAATTGTTTTGTTTTCCGTCGCCGCTGATGACGGATGTGGTGGCCACGCAGGGCCAACTTTAAATTGGCTAGAATCAGGTGGTAGCGGGCTAAACCGCTCACTCGTCGGACGGCTCTTCTTCGTCATTGCGAAACGTTTTAAAAGAGCGCCATTTGTAAATGAAGTAAAAAAAATGGCTGCGGCTTAGATCAGCTAAGCTCGGATATGCAAAGCAAAAGCTTCGCTTAGTCTGGTTGAGTCTTGGTTTCGATTTGTTAACCTTTGATTTAGCTGTATTGGCGACCACGTCTCAAAGCCGTTCGGTTCTGTGCAACGCTCAGAAAGAGGTCGGGCGAACGCACCGTTCCTCTTTGCCGGACGCCAGACGAGTCACGTAGCCCGAAACGACCCAGTGCCGCATGCATGGGAGGCTGCGGGGGTGGTCGGCTGCCTCGGCCGCAGCGGCGGTGGCGACCGCTGTCGGCGCCCGCAGCAGCGCCGACAGCGGTTTTGGCGAATCACGCGATGCGCTTCGAGGGGTGTGCGCCGGGAGTGTGTCTCCGGTCAAAAGGTCACCTTGCGCGCCCGCTGTGAAATCTCTGGACGAAATAAGTAACGCTTTCCTTTAAAAGGCCAAGTGCCGTGTGCATGCCAATCGAATGCCCCGTCACGGGCAACCGTGGTCGGAGTCGCAAATTGTGCTGATCGGGCAGCGGCTGTGTGCTTTTGTCGCATACAAGTAAACGAGGCTCCACTCTCGCTCTTCCAACAGACATTTAGCGCTTGTAGAGCATGAATGGTGAATGCACCAGCTTCGTTCCAAAACTCTCCCTCGACGTGGAAGTAACACTATCAAGTCTCAGATAATCGTACATTTCCTCGGCGCCTTGTTTGTCTGGCTAAGGCGAGAAACGAAAACGCTCGTGTTTTGAAATTATGGCGCACGTTAAAGACACTCATGTGATCTGAATTCTGAACTTTACACAACGGCGTGCATCAAAATGCAGGTGTTGCTTTAGAACGAAAAATGCATTCTGGTTTTTGTCTATACTTTTCCGCAATGAATAAAAAATCCACTTGAATCAAATAACCCATGTCGCTACTACGTTAGGTTAGACCAATTTTAGGGGTGCTTTGATGAATCCGCACTTACTGACTCACCTATTTATTTAAAATTGCTCAATGGAGGATAAAGTATAAAAGAAAGGGCTGACGATTACTATACTACCTAATGCGGAACTTGAGGGCAGCGCGAACTGCGGTCTTCTCGGTCACGACGCATAGCTGGTGCGCATCAGGAAGTGGTCACGTGATCAGGGAACCCACGGCGGCGCATGCTACTCTGCCGTTAGCACGCAGCGTGTCGCCGCCCCCGAGCATGCTGTAAATCGTGTTTGAACCTCCCGCGCAATGTCAGCTATGGTAAGCCTCTGCGGCGGCGCTGCGAACTGCGTCTCAGGAAGGCACCGCGACCTGCGTCTCAGGAAATGAACGCGTCATCGTCGAACGAACGACGGCACGCGCTGTTATGGCGTCATCTCGTAGCGCGGCGCCACCGCCCAGCATGTCTCACTCCCTCCCCTCACACTTTCATCATACTTTTCTCCTCCGTTTTCTTTGTCTTCGGTTCTCCCTCCGTTTACTCGGTAACGAGGACAACGCCGCCGTCAAGCTACAGTGCGGGCGCCAGAGTCCTGCGCACTAGAACATGGTAAGAGTATGCAAACGTCTAAAGTGGAAAGCAAAAGGCGTACCGAGAACCGATCAATAATGACAAGGCGATACAGGGAAAATGGCATTGTATTAAAATGGCCGTATACCCGCTCCTCACTGTAGTGATTCCTGCGTTCCTCTAGAGATGAAGCCCCACAATTCCGTGATTAACAATGGCGAGTCACCCGGTACTCAGAAACGTGGAGTTACGCGGAAGCTGGTCAACGGAAGCCGGCGTTTTCGCTCAATGGGCCATTTAGGCCGTTTGCATTTATTAACTTGCCGAGCACCCGGAACGTACAGAGCCCAAGTTATCGCATTTACATCCATGCATCCTTATTCTGCAGAATTTCTGGGCATTGCAGCTAACACGGTGCCTGCAGAACGAATGAAAGTATGGTAGAGCTATTGCTGCAAGCGTACGCCTCAATGTGAATACACAAGAACGAATGACATCTATGGAGCCATTTTGCGTTAACCCAACAAGTTTATGACCGAAGTGCAAAAAGCCCGCACACCTATTTCTAATGCAACGAATGAACGAGCCTCTTGTACTACCTGGACCTGCTGTGGAGGTATTAGCGATCCCATCTGATGGGATCCATTTTAGGAATCAATTTATCCTCGTCATAATAAAATGTATAATTGCTGGAAAAGCTATAGAAACAAAACACCGATAAATATATATGGTGCCGCAGCTTGATTTCAGCTGGGAGATCATGACGATAACCGCGAGTTTGGCAAGCTGGAAAACGTAATATTGATATTTTAAAGCACGCTGCGTTTAGGAATAGGAAGACAGAACGGGAGAAGCCCCTCGAGGATTTATCCATTCGACTTTTTCTGCATAAAGTACCTTCCAGAAAGAGAGGACATGGAGTACTTTATTCCATCTGGAAAGGTACGGGGAGAAGGGGCTGGCGGGGGAGTCTAGGAGCCGCCTCATTCCAGGCAGCTCCTGGTGGCCTTCATATTGAAGCCCGCCTGGCTTCTCTGCTCCTCCAACGTGCTTGTGGTAGTCAGCCCCTCTCTAGGGGGGTGTGGCCTAGGTGGACTGGTCCCACAGGGAGTGGGTTTGGTCTTGCGGCAGTGTACCGCGTGAACCTTTTAGGAGGGAAATGTCCTTATTGTTCCTGTAGGGGTGAACTTTGGCTGGTGTTAGCAACGTGTTTGTCCGGGCTTGTTCTAGCTTGCCGGGTCAATGGGGGGGAGTGAACGGCAGAAGTCGCTTATCGCGTAAATAGTTCTCAAACGTGAGGGTAGGAGGGATAAGGATTTGGACTTGGACACAATGATCTCGGGCGCTCGGAGAAGCGTTCCGCAGGTGAACCCATCAGCTCCTTCATTTTACGACCTACCAGTGTAGCTAATGATAGAGTACACCATAACTTGCCCTTTGATGGTGAAGAAAGGGTTAATGCTCTTAAATGGTTGGTGTTTTGGCCGAAGAAAAGGCGTCCTTTTTCGAATCGGTGCAAATATTGCTCATTCTACCAGGGCTAGATTGATAGGATACTGCGAAGGCTATGACGAGGATTTCTGGACCCTAAGTGTGTGGCAGCAGCGAAGATCAGTGGGCTCTATTGGCCTTTGGAGATCACGGAAACAATCGCACATGCGGCATGTTTTTAAGCTGCGTCGGTGAAGAGAAACATGCCTTCGTACGAAACCCATCCGCTTGATGGAGAAAGCACTACCTTTCCAGCATGTACGGGCCGACAGTTGCAGCGAGATTAGTTCATAGCAATATTCTGCCTGTTCACAATTCCGCCTACATGTGCCACATCTTCATCAGCCACATCGCGGTAGAACGTTTAGCAGGTTACCGCAGTCTACTGTTAAATGCACGCTTGGGAAAGCCTTGGCTGCAGCTATTAAACCACGTGCCCACCGGGTGTCACGCAGGTGACGCGCGTCTCGGCGGACTTCGTGATGATTGTCGAGAGGCTGAATCTGCGCACCCCACTGCAGCTGCAGGTATTATTATTCCCGGGTGCCACCCTGCCGACCGAGTTCACGCCCAACGAAGAGGCCGCCACCACGCGGCTTCCTGTTGTCATCACCCTGGTGAGCGGCCCGTAACTCAACTTCGCTCTGTGTGGCCAGTCACTAAAGGAGGCTGAGATAAAGGGGCAGAAATAGAAGAGAGAAGGAACACGAGAAAGCGGAGAGGGAATGGGGTGAGGCGGAGGAGGAGGATGGGAGCAATAGCGGCAGGAGAAGGAGGGGCTGCCAGTCACTCACTCTCTCTGCTAGGCACCATCCCAAGCGTGTGTACAAACGTGCCTGCAAAAGACGCTCTCTCGTATTTTCGAGACGCTCCCTGCATCAGCAAAAAGGCTATACTTCCAACTGCTCTGCACCAATGGTTCTGCTCCAGCGATCTACGGCTTGCCGAAGATCCACAAAACTGGGACGCCTCTCAGGCCCATAGTAGATTTCACAAGGTCGCCCCTATACAGCCTCTCAAGGTACCTTCATGGCATCCTGGCTCCCCTGGCAGGCAAGACTGAAACTCACCTCCGGAACACGAATGACTTCGTAAACAGGATGAGGAGTATCACTGTGGACACAGACGAAGTACTGGTTTGTTTTGACGTCTGCTCCCTTTTCACAAGTGTTCCCGTCGATCTTGCGGTAGAAACTTGCAGGCAGTTGCTCCACAAGGACATGACATTAGTGGATCGCACGCCGTTCGATGTCACTGAGCTCTGCACCTTGCTACGGTTTTGCCTGCCTAACACTTACTTCTCGTACAAGGGCGAATTCTACAGGCAAGTTTTCGGTACCGCTATGGGAGCATCTATTTCAGTCACGACTGCAAATATTACAATGGAAGTAACTGAAAACAAGGCATATGGAATTATTTCAGCCAAGACCCAAGGTGTTCCTGAGATATGTCGATGACTGCTTCTGCGTTATCAAGAAGAAAGACGTGCAACCTTTTCCTTGACTGCCTGAACGGGGTCGAGCCTTCCATCAAGTTCACTTTGGAAGAAGAGAAAGACGGTTGCCTTCCTTTCTTAGACGCAGTTGTGAAGCGTGCTCCACAGGCCTCGCCTTCAGCGTGTACCGAAACCCAACCCACTCCGGTAGGACTACGAGTCATCTCATCCGGTAGATCACAAGTGCTCAGTGGTTCGTTCTTTGGTTCAACTAGCCATTCGCACCTGTTCCGGTGAAAGCAGTCTGAAGGAGGGGCTCCAGACCATTGAAGACGACCTCATGAGGAATTTGTACCCCAAACATTTTATTAGGAAGATAACTAATTTCATCATGCATAACTAGCAGCCAAACAGTCAGGCCATGGATAAGACAGTGTCAAGATGCAAGCGCGCTGTGGTTCCCTACATTCGAGGTGTAAGTGGAGCCCTGGCTCGTGTCTTCAGAAAACGTGGTGTACAAATCGCGCATGTTCCAGCAAGCAAGCTCAAGGGTGACTTGCTTAATGTGAATCCCTGGTGTTGTGTACAAAATCCCATGCGCCGACTGCGACTCGGTATACATTGGTGAAAGCGGAAATTTCCGCCGGCGTCTGAAACAGCACAAAAACGACGTCACCGAGGGCACACCGTGACGAATGCACTTGCAGAGCATGCCGAGAAGATGGACCATAAGATAGACTGGGACCACGCGCGCATCATAATCACGGAAAAGAATTTCGCAACGAGGCTCAATCTCGAATCACTAATAATTCAGACAACAAGCAACACAGTTAACAGATCATCTGGCACTCTAAACCACGTGTACTCCCGAACATTACGTAATGCGCTCAACGCTACTTAGGAGCCTGCTGCCAAGCCATCAATCCATCGAAAACTAGGGATCCGTGCGGATCCCGAAACGTCAATTTTGTTACCTTTTTCTGACCAGACGGCATTCTGTCGAACTCTCGACTACATCCCAAGCGTGCAAGCGGCGGCTAAATCCCTTGTATCTCGTGTTTCCCGTCTGCCTGTCCGTGACGAAGCCGTGCAACTTTCCGGCCTCCTTCCTGGTTATCGCAATCATCTACGACGAGGGACACGTGACTACCACCGACCTGGTAATTATAACTAACGCAGCGTCGAAGCGCCGCCAGCGCAGTGATTCTTTTGAGGGTGAATGGTGTTACATTCGGGAAGGGGTGCCCGAACCGGGATTCGTCGGCTGCGTCATGCGTGTGGTAGCGTGGTGGTGAGCGGCCAGCAAAAGTTGCTGCCTTGGTGATGACGACAAGACGCCGAAGGCAAACTTACGTGGTTTGGCGAGAGATGAGTCGAAGCAATGCAGGAACAATACCCTTCCGGGCGCGCTTACAACACACTCGAACAGAGCCACAGCATAGATTCGCTGCTCCAAAACGAAGGCGAACTATTCACCGAGAGGGCCGTTTTATACACTATTGTAACGGCTCCGCGGCTTTCGGAATGCTACTGTGCACACGGCCAGCAAATAGTAGAGACACACACTTTCACAACACACACAACACCATTTCGAGGTCGTAAGGTCGGGCCGTAGCGGCGCTACACAGAAACCTTAAAGGCCTCTCGGCTTTCCCAGTGCTTTTGTGCACACGGCCCGCAAATAGGACAGTTTAACCTGGATGTAATGAAGTTGATAAAAATTCGCTATTTTTCGTTACATACAGACTTTTGTTACATGCTGGTTCCGAGTTAAGACTCGCGTTAATGAAGCAGAAACGAAACCAATATGCTAGACATCAGTGACGGTGAACTCACCCTTCAAGAATTTATTTCAGAATAAAAATAAGGCGTGACTTACACCTGCTTGCTTTCCACGAACTTAATCACTACATGCCACTCCAAAGAAGCAAAGTTACTCACCCCCGTACAAACGTACTTAACTCAATTTTGCCTTTTGAGACACTTCGATGCCTTAACGTGTTCCAAGAACCAAACTTATGCTGTAAGGGCGTGTTTTTGTGAACTAATTGATGCTCTTTTCCGGACTCAAAATTGGCGAGAGCTGGTATACTGTACCGGGCGGCTAGATTCTTCTTTCTCGCTCGCCGGTGGAGACGGCATTTAAAATTGCGAGCTTGCCTTGCAAAGCTCGCAATGGCAGCAGAACTCACCACCTACGAACCTACACCACAGGTAGCAGTGGCACGACCGTGGCAGTGGAGAAGCGCGACTACACGCCGACAGGCAGGCCTAGCACCTAACGGACATTACACTCACACGTGGAAATGCACGGTAGTTAGCGATGCGGAAGAAATTCGGTAAATTTGTGTATTTCACCAGCCGATGTTTCAGAAAAAGCTAAAAAAAAACAATGGCTCATCAGCGTAGAGAATTCGTTACTTCAACGTTTACCGTGGCAACGCCTCCGTTAGGCAGAGGTCGTAAACACATGGGTTTCAATGGGGCTGACAATATGGAATTTAAAAACTTCGTTAAATGCAGGTATTCGTTGCATAGGGGTTCGTAACATCCAGGTTTAACTGTACAAACACACACATCCCCTTTTCCACAGTTCGTGAGGGGCCGGCAGCAGCGGCGCTGGCTGCGTCTGAGCTAGGGTGGAGAGGAGATCTCGGTCGCGCCGTCCACCTGCCGGGGGAAGTTTCAAATAGAAGATGCATTGGCTGTCGCTGCAACGGTTTGAGTCACCGACAGCGAGACGCCCAAACGGAAGGCGCACGAAGTGTGAGGCTTTGCCACAAAGCACAGGAGCACCGTGCGAAGCTCGCAGTACGCGCGAACACGGTGCTCCTGAGAACAGTAGGCCATTTGGCCTTAGGCACGCATGGAAAAACAACTAACGAAGCATTACAGGGAGATATGGGCTGGGCGTCGTTTGAAGTTCGAGAAGCACAAAGTAACATATGTTTTGAGATGAGGTTGAGAGCAATGGATCAACGATGGTGGGCAGCTAAGGTTTTTAGGTACCTATACTTGAAAAGCGTAGACACGCAGGGGTAAGGAAGACTAAAAGGCTAACGAAGAAATACGGAAAGAACAGTGGAGAATCCAAAACATTCAAGGTAACCAAATAAGAGGCAAGGCAGATTGAAACGAATAAATGGAGAGGAAAAATGGAAGCTAAAACGTCGTTACAGATGTACAGGGCTGAGAAATTGAACATCAGAAAGGAAAATTTCTACGATAATTCGTAGGAAGTTAACATCAAGGCTGCCGAGGTGACGATAAGAATATTAGAATGCTGCTGGACGAAAAACAGAGCGGGGAATATTGCCTAGGACAGTTACCACCTGTAACAGAAAAAAAGTATTTTGTGCCTAATATGCTTTTTGTGCCTGCCCTAAGCAGCGCTAGTATTAAACCAAGACTATAAAACAGAGGCATATTAGTCCTTTTTGGTAAGATGGCATGTCATCACCCCGCTACAAAGGGGAAACCAATAGCAATCATCATCATCAGAATATTGGCCTGATGAATCGTAACAACGGCTTTGGACCGCGCAGTCATGGGGCGCGGTATCGCTCGTCAGGCCCAAGAAATTTATCCGCTTGTTAGCTCCATGACAGCAGGAGAACGACATATCGTTCCGACGTTGTTTCACAGACTCGCATCATAGTGGCCGGGTTTGTTTCACTGGTGGTAGTTTGGCACTAGTGGCGCGCCATCAGCTGGGACTGCGCCTCTCTTCGACGCCGATTTTAATTAATGCGTTGTTTATTTTCGTTTGCCATCGTGAAAAGCAATACTATTGTTCCTTTAATTAGAAAAACGCAGGTACTTTTCGTGTTGTACTGAAATTTTTCTCCAAAAGGTGCCAGATTTTTCTTTTGGCAATGTATAATGTTGACATGTACGAGTCATGACAGACCTAATTTACAGCGGTACAAACAGATACGAGGCCCAATTCTTATCCGGGGGGCAACAAGTTCAATCGACGTAGACAGACAGACAGACAGACAGACAGACAGACAGACAGACAGACAGACAGACAGACAGACAGACAGACAGACAGACAGACAGACAGACAGACTTATGGGACGAGCGGGAGAGCGGACGGACGAACTTACGGACAGACAGATCGACATACTTGCATACATACATACTGTAAGAGCCTTGGGTACTTGGTGAAGTAGGACGTTTATTTTACGACACAGCCTTCTCCGGACACCGGTATACGAACGAACTATGATGGTGATCAGCCCAGAAGTAGACGAAGGGTTCCTCGAAGTGTTTGATGATGGGGACAATGGGGACGTTAAAAAGATGAATTTCTATGCTTCAGAGCCTCGCGCTCACAATACGTACATACACATATGCATACATACATACATACCATACATACATACACACACATACATACATACAATACATACACACATACATACATACATACATACATACATACATACATACATACATACATACATACATACATACATACATACATACATACATGACATACATACCATACATACATACCTAACATACATACATACATGCATGCATGCATTAATCAATACATACATACTACATACATACATACATACATACATACATACATACATACATACATACATACATACATACATACATACATACATACATACATGCATGCATGTAAACGGCCGAGCTAGCCGTGTATGGTCAGGGGCAATGTGATCCAATGAGACTCAGACGAAATTGTAAATGTGAAGCTTGTGAAAGAGGATCAAACTTTATCGAGCAAACAGTGTGGTCGTTTGGATCGCTTTACCTGTGGTTGGAGTACCTCAGTTAGGTACCCTGAGCAGAGGCTGCCTACACGTGTTTTCTTAATGCCAGCTGTCGGGGACCGAAGGCTGAGGCGTCCCGGGGGGGGGGGGGGGGTTGGAGGGATGAATTATTTATTTTAACAGCGAAGCGGTTTAGCAAAGCGTAATTGTTTGTGTCAGCAGTTAAAAATACTAAAAAAGTCACTAGCGCGCGCACGTGAGCGCGGGCATCGCGGCGACCGCCCGGCAGTTAGCAAAACCAAGAAAATCTTTACCGCTCGTGTGTGCGTGCCTCGCGACGACCGCCGAGCTTCCCCTGCGCACGTTTGTCAAGCCACGCATGGCCACTCAGGGAGATTGGCCAAGGTTGCGGCGACCACTCGAAAGTAAAAAAAACCAAGAAAATGCCGAGCGCTCGTGGGGTGCGTTGCCTCGCGGTGACCGCCCAGCGTCCCCAGCGCACGCTTATCAAGCCAAGCATACCCAGTTAGAGAGATTGGCCAAGACTCCCCCTCCCCCCCCCCCACCCACCCAACCAAAAGAAAAGGAACTCCAGCTTTCGCCGTAATCGTGGCAACATTTGCTCGGAACGAGAAAGACACGTCATAGCGTACGCCCCTCCAACGTGATGTCCCATGATTATAGTTGGTATTCATTGAAAGGTTTAGCTGTCAATTTCTTCGCTTGGCAACACTGGAAACGGCCACTGGACATGACCGATGCGCCACAGACATGTCATTCTACCCCTGCGCCTGCACGCCGAACAAGAAAGAAAACACCGGCGTGTGTCGTCTGTTCCGTTTCAACCCGATTCTCAACGGTGGTGTCAACAGAGATGTTATTAATCGCACTCACATTGAACTCGAGCCATTACTTTGCGTTCTTTGGGTACAGTTTCGAACGTCCAACACAAGTCATGTGCTTAGCATGGACAAGTACCGCCATCCCTCGGAGCCCGACGTAACGAGTAACGGCGCACTGACATGGTTGCCTGCATGCGCGCCTCGCCAGTGAATACAAGCTATGACTCCCCTCCCCCCCCCCCCCAAAAAAAAAGAAAGAAGCTCACACTTACAGCAACAATAAATAGAGTAAAGGTCATTGTGGTGGCGAAGAACCAAATCAGCGGCAGTCGTGGACTTAACCCGTCGTGATGGTCGTGAAGGTTGCGTATAGCCTCACTACTTTCAAGTCGTACGCGTTAGCGTGAGCTTTTTTCATTTTTTTACTGACCGACGGACCTACGGACTTATCGACGGTTACACATTCCTATGACTTCTAGAATCCACTCTGCAGTTCATCCCCGGCGTGGTCATCACCTTCATCTGCCAAATCATCAACCTGGCCTTCCTAACACTATTGGAGACTTCATCTTCAAATTCACGGTCCTTCCCAGTTGAGCGTCGACTTAACTGAGCAACACGGACGTCAGTTCTACTCCGGAAGACTATGGAGGAGGCGGGGCTCGGCGCAGGCAGCGTTGCGAAACTTCAATTTCTGAAGACTTGCAAGCGACTACATGAAAGGTGTTTTGTAGACTTATTTCGCCAGCTTACTCGGGAGCCATTTCTCGGGGTTTTCTTTTTCTTTCTCTCTTGTTTTTGCCCACTTGAGCCACATCTTACATCCGTACAATGAACTGGCCTTGCTCCTGGCAACCTGGGTTGTAAGGTGCAGTATCTTAGTATTCGATTAATACTGTATATAACACTTATTTATTCCGCTGTATTGTGAACGTAGCTTTTCATATTGTCCAATTAAGAAGATTACTACTACGCATTCTGTAAATTAAGCTTAGTGTGTTAATTGTTTAGTTCAATGTCACGAATCCTTGCAAATTGAATGGTATCATTAGCGGCCTATTTTATTTTCTCATTCTGTCTGTTCCTGGTAAGAAATAGATGACACTGACGCGAATCTTCGCGTAACGTTTTGTTAGTAGCATTGTTTTTAACGTTGCGTTGCTTTATATTGTAAGTAATTAAATTAACGCTGTTTGTTAGTACGTAAATAATTTTTGTTGATTGCGTCTCTTATAGCGGCGCTATTTTGAATACAAAGTTTTGGTTGCATGCTTCAGTCGAGTCACGCGAAAATGGGTTTCGATGCCGTTTCCTTCCCTGTAGTCATCCTTCGTCTTCTGACAGCAGACAATGAGAGGCTGAAAAGTAGAAGTTTGCGAGTAGTTAATTTGTGAGTGCGAATCGAATAACATTTTTTCTAGCACAAATAATAAAAAGTAATGCGGATTGAACTGAATATTTCTGAATGAGAATATTCCTGCTTTAGCGCGCCGACAGCTTCTAAAACAGATGTACAAAACGATAACATCGGCAGTCAAAACTTATCACAGCTTTCTAACACATCTGAGTATTATTTGTAACAGTACTCGGCAATGAAATGGAACAAAAATAAAAAAATGAAACATAAAAAGAAGATGTCAAGCAGTGGAAGAAAGAAATTGCCTATGTTGAAGAAAATGCGCCTTCCTCAACATGCTGTGAGTGTATTGAGATGAGTAAATATTTGATTGAACCTTCACTGTGAACTAAAAGTGGCTACGTATGCTAATGGCTGGCATGGCCTTACTGCACGCCAACAAATCATAACTCCTCATCCCTCGCTTACGCACCCAAATTGATAGGGTGATAGGGACCTCTTTTTTCGCGCTCATAAACGTTGCGCAAATAGCGTTCCGATTTAGCTGGCACACAAGACTTTAAAGGAGTACTGACACAAAATTTTCGTGTTACGTTTATTTTTTAAGGAAATCGATTTTTTCGCTGCTATGCGTGCCTACCAGCCCACTAATCATAGAATGACACATTAGACGGTCGAGCGCAGCGTAAACGTTCATTTACGGCGTCATTTATTCGTGTCAGTTTCGGTTTCGACAAAACGAACGCCGAGTGGCCACCATGACAGGAGGTATCACGTGACGTCACCAGTCTTGCCGTACCGCTGCCGCTCTGGACGCGCGCCCAGACCGGCCGAGGTCTTCACTGTCCCCACGCCCCCGGGCAGCATGACGTCAGTCCCAAAACCATGAAGTGTACACACGCCAGAGCAGCGCGCGCCAACCACAGCCAGTGCGTCGGCGTCGTCACGGGAGCCCCGACGTCAGCAGTTTGGGGCAAGCAGCAGATGATGTCATGTCGGCCCGCTCCGGGCTTTCTCCTGCGGGCGAAAATTAAATTAAAATATGCTACGCCGAACGGTTGCTGTTGAAACTCGCTGGGAGATATCTCCTGATAAAAAGTAAGCATTTTACATAGTTATCTCAGCTTTGAAAGTTCGTGTCAGTACTCCTTTAACACTCTTTTCGCCCAAGGTTTGCACGTGATAGCCTTTTTGCATCACTTAGGCACCGTGCAAAAAAGCCAGCGGCGAATGGCCTGCTATGCGGTGTTGCTTGGAAGTAGGTTTGTCGCGCGGCAGAGCCAACGGTTACAGCACTATAATTCGTGAGTGTCGAATATTCGAAAACACCGAATACTCTGAGGGGCAAAAAATGCGCTGTGAATCAAATATAAAAGAAACACTCCTCGGAAAATATTTCAAGTTTCCAGTACTCGCACACATACTGAAAAGGTTTAAATTGAACTGGAATTTCACAGCACAACAGATTTCTCGAAAAACAACGCTTTGTTGTCTAAAGATCATTGACTCAGCATTTCTCTTTCCGGTTTCTCTTGTGTTTTCTGTATTAATGAAAAAAAAAAAAAGCAGCGCCAACAGTCCGGTTTATAGACGGCCGTGAGGGTGCTGCCACCTAGATGAAGGTGTAGAGAGCACATGTGTTTTAAATGCAGAGCATTTCTTTAACTCACGATGTTATGCGTCCATAGAGAAGGAAATACTGTGATGCGTCCGTAACTCGGCTTCCGCACCACGGCAGATGCGCCCTCTCCCCCACTCCTCCTCGCCCTCAACACGCTTGCAACAACAGGTGCAGCGCGCGCTCCGGCGTTGCAAGCAACAGCAGGTGCGGGCGCGTCGTGGCGTGACGGTGGCGTGATAGCGCGCTCTCTCTCCGCCTCCTCTCCCTCTACTGCGTTTGTTGGGAATATAAACCCGGGTGTCGTCGCGTCAGCCGCCTAACACATGACGTTACCTAATACTCGTCTCGTTCTCTCTTTCCCCAATCATACCAACAACAACAACAACCCTACCACCACCATTACAACACCCATCGCCACCGCCACGCGCGTAACGCCGCTAATGCTCTGCATTTACTCGTGCCCCTCCCGCGGGGGCATGTCGGGGTTTTTTGTGTAGCGGTTGGCCGATGTTGCTTCGTTGGTTAGCCTGCAGTAAAGATTTCCCAATTCTTTCCGCTGCATCTTCTACAAGCATATCCCTGGATTTAATAAGGTAGAGTTGGTTCTGCAATCACTGTCACACTTTTTCCCACTGGGTTTGTACATTAGGGAGAAGCAACAATGGTATCAAGTCCCCGTGCCCGGTAAATTTTACAAGCGGGCACTCTGTCTTGTTAACAATATAGGTTCGAAGGAACTCAACAGCGGCGTTTAACTCCATTTTAGGAACTGATTTCATGCTTTAAGAAGTTTTAAAGCATTCTCCTATCTGCTTTCGGCGTTTGGTACTATTACGTCGGTAATCTTAGGGCGGAAATTTGTGTGGAGCAGCGGTGGACATTTTCGCGCTTACAAAATATCCTTGAATAAACAACTGCCAAATTTGCAGGCTGGTATGTTTGTATTGACAACGCTATATGGTATGGTATGGGCGTGCCAACGCATCCGGACTTGTCCCCATTTTTCAAACCCACCTTTGAGCAGTGGAGGGGTTCCCCGGGCAGCCTAGACCAGGAGGCCAACATTTTTTTTACACCTTACTGCCTTTTCCTCTCTTCTGCCACCCTCGGGTGACCATGGATACCCGATGCCATTGCCCATATAATATTTACCGGGCTTAAAACTTTCTTAAAGGAGTACTGACACGAAATTTTCGTGTTACGTTTTTTTCGCTGCTATGCGTGCCTACCAGCCCACTTATCATAGAATGAGCGCAGCGTAAACATTCAGCGTCGTTTATTCGTGTCACTTCCGGCTTCGACAAAACGAACGCCGAGCGGCTGCCATGACAGGAGGTGTCACGTGACGTCACCATTCTTGCCGTACCGCTGCCGCTCTAGACGCGTGCGCAAGCGAGCGCACACGCGCGCCCAGACCGGCCTAGGTCTTCACCGTCCCCACGCGCCAGGGCAGCATGACGTCAGTCCCAAAACCATGACGTGTCCACACGCCGGAGCAGCGCGCGCCAGCCACACCCAGCGGGTCGGCTTCGTCACGGGAGCCTCGACGTCGGCAGTTTGGGGCAAGTAGTAGATGATGTCATGTCGGCCCGTCCTGGGCTTTCTCGTGCTGGCGAAGATTAAAATGGGTTTAAAATATGCTACGCCGTACGGTTGCTGTTAAAAATTGCTGGGAGATATCTCCTGCTAAAAAGGAAGCCTTTTACATAGTTACCTCAGCTTTGAAATTTCGTGTCAGTACTCCTTTAGGAAACATCAAATAAAATCAGATTTACTTAATATTTGTGTTCGGTCGTTATTCCGTTTGCCAGCATTAAAAGCATTCGAGAACAATTGTGCGGAACTCCGAGCGACGGTGGCCTTGAAATCAATTACTCACGATCGTAGGCATCAACTTTTATTTTACAAGCTCGGCAGTAATTTTCCTTACCCGATTCCGTCTGTCCCGGGACAAAACGCCATCTTTCCCAAAACATCTTTTTAACCAAATCTTGATATGGGTTGATGATACTTGCGGTTAACAACGGCGCAAGAAACAGAGGACGATAAAGAAACGTACGTGCAACATCGGCATCACGTTGCTGAACGTGCACCTTTCAAAATGGAGCATTTCTTGCCGAGTTCCCCACAGCTCCAAACGTGTAACCACATGCATTTGGTGAAAAATGCTTAATTGATACAGGGAACACATTTAATTGTTAAGACAACGTAGAGATAACGTTTTTCGAATGGAATTGAAAACAAATCAGAATGCGAAATTAAACAAATAACGAAATTATGCCCATGAACTAATGAAATAAAGACTATGCATCTTGGAGAGCCCGCGAAAAACGAAACCCAAAATAAAAAGACCAGCAAAAAAGAACCTAAACGTAAATACAACATCGCAAAAACCGACTGACCATGTAACGTCCTGAATTTGCACAAAAACGCATAACTGATGGAGTTAACAGATTTATTCCTTACTATAACGTAAATGACGATAGTCGGTTGAAAGAGAGAGACTAAATGTTTGTTTTATTTGTCGAGCAGAGGCTGATGTTATGGGCCTCGCCCTGCGAAAGGCGTCCCTAGTCCGGGACTCATTGACTTCGACTGGCTGTCCTTGCTCGAGTCACCAGGTTAAGTTGGGTATCGAGGTCTGGGCTGGCCAGGTAACCCTCCACTGCTCGAAGGTGGGGTTGGGAAGTGGGGGCAAGTCTGGATTGCGTTGGCACGCCCATGCGATATGGCACAGCGTGCCAGGCTTAGGACAAGGAGTCAAGTGGCAAAGCTGCCAACCGGTACCACCTAACCAGGCTTAGGACAGTAATCAAAGAGGGAAGGTTGTTGGGTGGGGAAGATAAGGTGGAGGAGGGAGGAATGGGGGTCCGCCGCCGCTAAATTGTATCCGCCGCCAAATTCTGGATCCGCCTCCAAATTCTATCTCCCTGTCGGGATAGGCGCCAGTGTGGTGGTGGAAGGCTGCAGCGAGTTTGCTTGTATTGGTGAGAATTTCTGTGTAATCACTCAGTGGTGAAGTTGATCTTGGAGGGGGGTTAGAGTTCGGCTCACCGCCGGCAAGGGCACGATGTATTGAATCGCGAATTGCAGCGTGAGCCACTTCATTGCAGGGGATGGCGGCGTGTCCAGAAGCCGAGAAAATGCGGGTGTCAGCGGTCATTGAGCAGTTTTGGAGGATGAGTAGACTTGATAAATACATGCGGACAATCTGGTAGTTTCAGCAAGCTGTAAATCGGTGAGAATATGGTGACTTGTTCAGGGTGGTAAGTGGCGGCCAGGGGAATGGCTATGTTGCAATTGTTACGTTTTGTGTTGTACCGGCTTGGGGCATCCGCAGGGGGCTCTGGCCGGGACGAAGAAAAATAAAGCCACTTTGTTCTGAGCAAGCAGGCAGGGTCAGACAGTAGCACTTTGTTTCTTCCTTTTTCGTAGGCCTAATGGCCTTCGGTTCGCGGTAACCAACGCGGTAGCCCGGCCATCCCGACTTATGCAAGGTTACTTCTGCAGCTAGGAAGAGGAGGAATAAAGTGTCTCTAAAGCAGTCGGCCCTGGGGAAGAGCCCTCATTCAACGACCCTTTGAGTCCGTCCGGCTTCTTGTGCTCTGTGCCCCAGCCAAGGCTGGTCGTCAGGATCCGAGCTGGACAGTGCTCTCTCCTATTGCTCAGGGGTGGGTAAAGCAGGAAGGGGGGGGGGGGGGGGGGGCTTCTTATCACAGCCCCACATGATATGGTAGAGAGTGCCCGGAGCCTCGCAGATTCGGCATTGCGAGGAATACAGGGTGGGGGGCAGATTGTGGGCTCTGGTGGGGTGTGGAAAGGTGTTTGGATGCCTCGGAGGTGGCGATCTTGTTATTTAGTGAGGCTTTTCTGTGCAGGGGGATATAGTGTTCGAGGCGGTAATCCCCCAGCATTTCTGCAGCGACATTGATTGAGTTTGTGGTAACAGAGACGTCATTGATGCAATGGCCAGTATGTATAACTACACAGGCTACGTGGTCGGAGCGCCCAGTGTAAGGGGTAGCATGTTGTGTAAGGGCGGTGGAGTCGTTCCCGTGTCGCGCAGTCATATATGAACCCCGACCTCTATCCCGAGCGCAGGGCCGCCGCAGCCAAGCCCATGAGCGCTTATACTGCAATAGCTGTGACGTGTCCTACACCGATGCGGGGAGGTATACGCTGGCAATAAAATCATGACTGCAGTGACAACATCCAGAAACCATCTAATTTCATGCGCGTCCTCCGGACGACCTCCCTCGAGGCGCCATAGAACTCACCATTGTCTAAACCCTCATCCAACGCTCCCGCAAAGTCTCATCACTGACTCTCAAGGCAGCCTGCCACAGTTTCGTTTCAGGGAGGGTGGCACCAACAACCCTAACGGGTACTTCAACCTACCGTCCATCTCACCGAGTGGGTGATCGTTTGGACACCTGCCCATGCCTATGTAACGGGCAGCAACTTCGCCCCCCAACAAGCTCGCGAACTGGCCCACCGAACCCCGAGGTCACCACAGCACCGACGCCACTTCTCACCTATCAGGACTTTAGTCAATTTTACGGGAACCCAGACAAAAATTCCTGTGCCCTCACTCATCGCTCAGCAAAACTCAGCAAATAACACTCCGAGAGTTAAATGCACGGACGTATGTGCACTCATGCAGTTCGAAATGAATTTATTGTTTCCCGCACAGTACAAAACCGCTTTGTGCAAATTTGATCCACGGCTCACAGCCCAGACCTCCCAGCCCTCTCCCTCTCCACCCGTTCCTTTCCTGAGCTGTGGTAGCACTGTTGAACAGCTTCAACTGGAGGACCAGCTAGACTCTCCTGGTGACAGGGGCCAAGACGGCTAGGGCAACGCATGGATTCCCAGACTAGGGTTCCACTTTCGCTTTTGAGCTCATTAAAATGTTCTCTCTCTCTGTCTCTCTCTCTATCTCTCTGCTCTCTCTCTCTCTCTCTCTCTCTACCACACACACGCACGCACCAACACCCACACACACATGCAAACACGCACGCACACGCTCACAACACACACACACACACACGCGCACACGCACACACGCAACACGCTTCACACACGCGCACACGCACACACGCGCACCAACACACACGACAAACACACACACGCACACACGCACGCATGCACACACCACCGTCACGCACACGCACACACACCCACACACACACACACGCGCACGCACACGCGCACGCACACGCGCACACACACACACGCACACACACACACCACACACACACAGGGCTCGAGCACATGAAGCCCGGCGGTCAAGGTGGTAGTTGGCGTGCGTATTGCGAGGGATTGGTGCCACCGGATGCAATCACGCAGGGCTAGAGGGATGCGTTTTTTGAACCCTCGGGGGTATCGGGCGGTGTTGTAATGCTGTAAGTACTTGTCGACCTGCGGGCCATAGTTGCGGGCCGTAGTTGCAGGCGGCGTAGTTGAGCTCAGTGATGGGCCTCTTGCAGCTCTGCTCAGTTTTAACTCCCAAACCGAGTAGTTTTGGGGTAGCAGTGGCAGTGGACAGGCCAAGCACGGTTTTCTACGCTTGGCGAATCGTGGTTTCGCGGAACCTGCTCAGCCAGGTATAATTTATGTATTCACCTTTTGACAGTTGAAGCGAAGTCGCCACTCTCTCTTTTTTGCGTCCCTCATATTTTCTTACTAGCCAACAGGAACAGTAGACAAAGGAAGAAGTGGAAGAAGAGCCCTCGCGAAGGAGAGCATCACACTCGCAGTCCTCGTCGTCCCCGTCATAAGAATTGACAAAGTCATGGCTGAGTCAGGACTTATCCGCTCCGCCTCGGCGACTACTGCCGCCTCCGCGCATCCCGTGAACCGCGTCAGTGAGTCCTCCAGGTGCCTGTCGTGCGCAACACTGACCATGCGCCAAGACGGCAGCGACCATCACCGCTGCCAAGCGCAGATGCGGCTACTGGTGAGTGGGGTTTTTTGTGGGTGTAATTAAAGTTCACCAGGTCCATTCACACGCGACGACTCACGGAACACACGCAGGAGGGGTACTTGTTGTGTTGATTGGCTGTCGGTGCTACGTCCAATCGACGGTGATGTACGGGTTCTCTTCCTGGCTTGTCAGGTTGCTCAGTCGCAAAGCACTCCCATGCTTCTGATGCGGTCGCGACGTTTCCGATAAAGGTGCACGTCATTGTGCGTGTGCGAATGTGCAGGTGGCCTATTTATGCTATACAAGTATTTTACGCTATAGTGTAATTTGTCCGGTTGTTCATTGGATGTACTGTATTTTCTGCTATGCACCTTGTAGGCTAAAGAGGCCCCGAGAACACCAAGCAGCGTAAGAAAAGAGACTCAACTTTGGGTATGTCAATGCGCTGTGGGGACCTTCCTTTTGTCAATCACGGTCTTGGTGGTGCTCATCGCCCTCCGGCCTTGGAAACGAGTGCGCTTCGAACAGAACCTTGAAGCGCTGCATTCAGGCTGCGGGTTGTCTGGAGAGTGCCACGAGGATCTCAAGCTGTTCATGGGAACCTTCAACCAGAGCGTCGATGCGTGCGAAGACTTTCATGCGCACGTGTGCGGTGGCGGCGAAGGGAGGAGCGATATGTGGCAAGACACGCCGCATGTCCTTCAGGAAAATTGGTACCATCAGGCTATCCGCTTCCTCGAAGAACAGAAGGCACCTGCTGGTAAGTGCAGCCATATTGAAAGCGCGGGAGGTAATGGTGGGGTACTGCAGTGGCACTAACGCAATGTCGTCGTTCGCGAGTCACGCACTGAGTCGATGCATGTACTGGGGGAGTGTCTTCGCTTTGGGCTGTTGACGGGGGTCATGATTGGTCACGGCCGTGATAAGGACAGCTTCTTTCCTGGTGACCCTCCAGGGTATTTTATAAAGACCCCTACAGGATCTTTTCTAGTAGTGATGCTAGCCATGGAAGCCACATAAGTGGTCAAACACCAAATTTGGAAGGCGCTGGGATTTTTAAAGTAATACCTTCACAAGAACCCACGTATCTTTATAAAGCGTGGCATTCCAAGTCTTTGTTAAATTAACTTCACTACTATACAATAATGCATGCTGTGAAACGGTTATTAAAATCACCAGCAAGCAACATATTTGGCGTTATGTGGCGCCGGAGTACGTCGTTAATTTGTAAAATTGTGAAGGATATAGGTTCAGATGGGGCTGCACAAACGGCGAGAAGGAACAGGCTGAACTGTAAATTTGCAATTCGGAGTGTCACTGTACGGCTGGATGTGATGAGTAGGAATACGTCGAATCTGCGCTGTGGTATTGAAACCATAGAGCGAAGAGTGTCCGAATGATGAAAACAGCGCCATTTGTTGGGTACTGCAGATACCATTGTTCCACAAGCTTAGGTCGCAAACAATAGCCCCGTCAATATGTTCCGTTTTTGTAATATCAGCTAGATGAGGCGTAGCGGCGCGTGCGTGATAGAAATTTGCTTGCAAGAATTTGAAGAAAAGGCAGGACGAATTACTGAACGCTGAGGTCAGGAGGGTAGGAATGTAGGAAAATAGGTTGAAGGTTGTACGGTATCGTCAATGGTTTTCTGCCACATTAGCGGCCACTTTCGATGCTATGGTGCAGCAGCTGGGGGCGTCAAATGTAGGATCTGATTGTTTTCAAATTTGAACGAGACTTTATTACACACAACAGTCTCGGTCTGCAAGAAAGCACTATGCCGTTGAGTGATCGTCGGAACAGTAAGGACAACTTACGCTGTCAGGGCTGCTCCGCGAAGCAACATGACCGTAAGTGCAGCAGCGACTGAGTGCTACCACATAAAAGGTATCCCTAATCGGACATTACGTCTAACCAATCACAACTGGTCTCTTGCCTGGAGGAGATTATACACTGAACGCGACACTTCCACTGTGTGATATATTGTTTGCTGTGTGATCCTTGAAACAATTTCTTGTGTTTAAATTGTCTCTCGATTCAGCCACACGGCCACACTGAAAGAACGCTTGAACACGAAGTATATATGCCAACCACCGTTACAAACTACTTAAACTGCTGGCGTGGCACATACATGTCCACATTATTAAGCGCAAAGAAACCTAAGACTTATTTAAGGCACAGTGTAGGTACACAACCGAGAATACAAGGGTTCTTTTTGTTGGTAATGCACGTCACATTGGTTTTTATGATGGCGAATGAAAAAAAAACGTGTTAAAGAATGGTGCCCAAGCGAAGTAAGTTATACTGCAAACACACACCAAAAAATTGGCTCCAATCCACGCTGTGAAGGTGGCTGGCAAGCAAAGCTGTAAACGACACCCACAACAATTGCCCATGCGGCGTCAGTTGAATTCACACACGTGGCTCTACCAAGAGTGAAACGAGAAATTCTGCCAGCCGTTACCTGGAATTCGTGGGGGCGGCGTCCCGAACGCGGCAGCGTCGGCCACGGACGAGCTAGAGCGGCGGACATTGCTGCTGTAGCCCGGCCGTGCGTCGGCGAAAGAGAACGGAAGGAGCGTCTTTCGAAGGGAAGACAGCGGAACCTAGCCATCCTGATGTGCTAGCTCGGGGCTACACCACCGCGCGACACAAGCGCACACATCGAAACAATTCGGCATGTGAGCTTAGTGATTCCCATTTATGCCGATTTAAACTAGTTAGTTTAGTAAGTTTGAGGATTGCGGGAATGCTGAGGAAACTTTTATAATCGTTATTTATCAGAATCAGTTACTCCTTTCGCCTTTTGTAATATCTGTTAAAACACAACCGAATCGGTATTCACGAATTTGGAAAACGGAGTCCCATTCGTGGCAAGCAGTGCGCAAAAGGTAGCGTTTCTCCAGCGCCATAGTCTGTATGGGGTCTCTACATTTTGTTTTCCCGCCCTGCAAATCAATACTTAACGTATCTGCGCTTTACGACTCCTTAATTCCGTCGGGTATGGGTTACCCAGGAGGTGCTGTCGAACAAATTAATCAAGCCGTGCGAAGGAAGCGCGCAATGGACGCGAGGCGGCGCCAGAACAGGCCCAAAACAACCGTAGCTAAAGCAGACGACAAAGCCGGGTCGCGCTGATTCGCCCGCCGGTGTGAGCGCGTGGGGAACGCTGGGTTAATTCGCCGCGCCATCTACACTGTGCTCCGTGAGTGAAAACCACCTTTCCCTCCTCAGCTGCGTTGGGGGTTTCTTGGTCCCGCACGCCACGAAAGAACCGTTGGCTGGTATAGGTAGAAAGCTTTGTTTTAAAACAGAAGTTTTAAGCTTGCAAAAGAGTGGCGTTCAGAAGTTTTCGACGGGCTAAGGAAGCTAGAGCTGATGGAGGCTATATGCTACCGAGGCTGATGGAGGCTATGCCGTGCGAAAGAGGCCCAAAAACAACCGTCGCTATAGCAGGCGTCGAAGCCGACGGAATGGGTCCCGCCGCGCGCACCCGCCGGGGTGAGCAGGCTCCTGCGCGCGGGGAACGCTAGGTAATAGTGGCTTTTTCGGCGCCATCTACACTGTGCT
>JABSTR010003299.1:0-50966 GCA_013339765.2 Haemaphysalis longicornis | reverse complement strand
CCACTGGCTTTTATCTTTTTAAGCAAACAGCAATGTGCCGGGAGTGGCTGAAGCATTGTTCAAATATTTGAAAAGAATAAACCCAAAATACCAGAACCCACTCCACTCACTTTGGCTACTGCTGCAACTACTATTTTTTGATCGCAAGAAGGCTGCTTTGTAGCAATATAACTTTGCATGAAGTGCACCGTTAATGGGGCCACATAAGGACACCTGCCACTCAAGTACTACAATGCAGTGCAGGGCTGGGCTTAAGATGGCATTGGCTTGCCCGAGGAGCAACACGGGACAAACAGCTTAACAAATTCTATATCTCAATAATGCAGCGGATGCAAAATAAACGGTCAATTGCAAATGAAGCATGTCTTCTTGTGCTGTGCTGGTATGGCATTTAAGCTATGGCAATGACCGTCAGATCGAATAATCAGGGCAAAAATAAAATGGTGGCAAATAAATTTTATACTGCGATATCCTTTTGATACCGGCTCAATTATACGACATGCAACAGGATTTGTTGTAGAGGTAGGGTAGCAACATTGCGTTGCATTCTATTCAGTATAGGTCTTCTCTGGCGGTAAGTTTTTTCAGCAGTTTAGTGTTACGTTTGTACTTGTGCAGGCTATAACGAGACACAAACATGGACGATAACAAGATTGCTATATTGGGCAGAACTGTGTGCTAAAAATACAATTGGTATGATTGAATCCCTTCAACACTGCTTTTGTTAAAATGCTGAAAGCGAAAGGAGCATCAACCACCATATTTTGTATTCTATTCTAGCATTCCTTCGACGGAGTATATTATGATATATTATATTATATATATATTATTATATATATAAATATACTTATATATAATATATATATATTGTCACGTGCCAGTCTGTGGGATGAGAGCATTAAGTAGGACAGACATGCTAATCCCCCGCGTGGGTACGTGCCGGTGATGGCACAGCAGAGGACGACGAAGGAGCGCGTTAGCTAGCGGCTCGTGTGCTCGGTTCTTGGTCGCCATATTGCTAGCCACCAACCGGTGCTCTTGTGTGTTCCTCTGGCAAGTTAGGCACCTCGCCTAATAAATACTTTGCCCCTGCGTCTTCGCCAAGACAACTTCTCTGCGCCCCTGTTTGACAGGACGCAACACTGGTTTAGGGTGCTTCCGATGTCCCTACGCCCCGGACGTTAGCCCCGAGAGACCTTCGCCCGTCCACACTCCGGTTCATCGGTGTAGCCGCCGGAAACTCGGCCTTCCTCCAGAACAGGGCCCTCTCTTGGAGTCTACATCAAGAAGGCACGCTTCTCAGCCAGAGGTAATGGCGCAGGGAATGCCTACTACGGTGACTTTTCAGCAGCCGCGCGAACCCGCCCACTTCCACGGAGAGGATTACGAAGACGTTGAGGACTGGCTTGAACAGTTCGAGCGTGTGGCTGCATTCAACCAGTGGAGTGCCACCCAAAAGCTCCAACAAGCCTATTTTGCTCTTGAGGACGGTGCAAGAACGTGGTTCGAGAATTGGGAAGCGAGCCTGCGCACTTGGGAGGACTTTCGTCGCGAGGTTCAAGCGAAATTCGCCAATGCCGACCGCCGCGAACAAGCACAGCGTCTCCTGGAAGCACGGACTCAGAAAACCTAACGAGAGTGTGGCTATGTTCGCGGAGGACATGGCCCGACTGTTCAAGCGAGCCGACCCAGACATGGCAGAATGTAAAAAATTACGCCATCTTATGCATGGCGTAAAAGAACAGCTTTTCGCCGGTCTCGTCCGAAATCCGCCACGAACGGTCCAAGAATTCATCCGCGAGGCTACTGCCATTGAGAGGGCACTACAACAGCGCTCCCGACAATACGACCGCATGGGCGCCAAAACATCGTCGAGCATCTCTGCTGTCATGGCCACGGATGACGACAACCGCCTTCGGGATCTCATCCGCGCGGTGTTGAGAGAAGAGCTCGCTAAGTGCGGCATCATCCCATCGGGGCCCATACAGGCCTCCGTCGCCGACATAGTGCGCGATGAAATTCGCAACGCGATTTCCTACCAGCAGTGCAGCCAGCGTCACCATGCCCAGTTTCCTACGCCACGGCTCTCACTGTCCAGGCTCCCGCCGCAACCACTAGACCTGCCGCGCCGCTTCTTCCATACCACCCGCCGCACCCAGCCGAATGCTGGCCACAACAAGCAGTCCCTCTTACTGCCCAACAGCAGTTTCGTAATAACTCTTCGGTCCGTCCGCAACAATACTATCGTCCCCAAGTACGCAAGACCGACCTTTGGCGAACTCCCGACAACCAGCCGCTCTGCTATCACTGTGGCGAACCAGGGCACATTTATCGCCGGTGCCCCTACCGTGAAATTGGACTGCCTGGATTCCCACCCAACGCTGTTCGGCCCCAATTCGGAGAAAGACCGGTCGCCATTTCTGACTACCTCGCCGAGCGTCGAGCTACCGCACCACTCCGCCGATCGCGTTCGCCGTCCCCAGCTCCCCAAGGTTCGCCCAGCCGCCGCACTCCTGGAGGGCCACCTACCCGGCGGTCTGCAACGCCACCGCGGGGAAACTAGATGACGCAACCTTGGGAGGCAAGGTTGCCAGTAGTCGAAGCTCCGAAGGCCTCCCTCTACCGCCGGCAGTTGGGGAACCGGCAGCCCAAAACTTCGACGTCGACGTGAACGCGCGGCCCGAACTTACAGTTTTTCTCGACGGACACGAAATGACCGCATTAGTGGACACCGGGGCGGACTACTCGATAATTAGTCGGGAACTCTCTGACAGGCTCAGAAAGGTCAAGACCCCATGGGATGGACCTCAGATTCGGACTGCCGGGGGTCACCTAATGACGCCTGTCGGAAAATGTACCGCGAGGGTACGCATTGGTGACTCGGACTTCGTCGGTACGTTCGTCGTCCTTCCGGAGTGCTGCAGAGAGCTTATTATAGGAATGGACTTCTTGCGCGATCATGATGCGGTAATCGACGTCGGCGAAGGCTTTGTGAGTTTTTCTACGAAAAATAACACACCAGAACGTACCGGCAACCGACCCATACACCTGCGATTGTCGGCGACGAAGTTAGCCTACCACCAAGATCCTGCATGCTTGTTTCCGTTAGGTGTGATAACCTATTAAGCGGCCCTGGTATTGCCGAGGTCTTGAGTCCCCTTCTTCTGGAAAGTGGGATCGCCATTGCTAGGGGCCTGTTGACGCTAGCGTGCGGCGAAGCGGAGGTACTGCTGACAAACTTCACCAATGAACGTCGACAAGTCGCCAAGGGAACGGCGGTTGCCGTCTTCGAAGACATCGACAACGCAATGGACTGCTTCGTTCTACAGAGTAAAGCGTCAGCCGTGGTGCCAAATAAGCTCGAAATCGACGTTAACCGCAACCTCCCGCCGACAGAGCAACGCCAGCTTTCTGAGCTCTTAAACAGTTTCCGGGACTGCTTTTCGTCGACGTCGGGCGTCCGCCAAACCCAGTTGGTCAAACACCGAATAATTACTGCCGCAAATGAAAGACCGGTTCGGCAGAACCCCTACCGAGTGTCCGCGAAAGAACGCGATGCGATAAGGCAGCAGGTGGACCAGATGCTAGACGACGACGTCATTCAGCCATCGACAAGCCCCTGGGCGTCACCCGTCGTCATGGTCAAAAAGAAGGATGGCAGCTTGAGATTCTGCGTCGATTATCGCAAACTGAACCAAGTCACCAAAAAAGACGTATATCCTCTGCCGAGAATAGACGACTCACTCGATCGATTACGACATGCCCGCTACTTTTCGTCAATGGACTTAAAGAGCGGATACTGGCAAATCGAAGTCGATGAGCGTGACCGTGAAAAGACCGCATTTGTTACTCCCGACGGGCTTATGAGTTCAAAGTTCTTCCTTTTGGTTTGTGCTCAGCGCCTGCAACATTTCAAAGAATGATGGACACGGTTCTGTCTGGATTGAAGTGGCAAACGTGTTTGGTATACCTAGACGACGTCGTCGTGTTTTCCAGGACCTTTCAAGAGCACTTGGAGCGATTGACGTCCGTTCTTCAGGCTATCCGATCTGCCGCACTGACACTGAAACCAGAAAAATGCCACTTCGGGTATGAAGAACTACTATTTCTCGGTCACGTTGTCAGTCGAGCTGGCGTACGCCCGGATCCTGATAAACTTGATGCCGTGTCGAAGTTCTGCACGCCTACCGACAAAAAGAGCATTCGGCGTTTTCTGGGGCTGTGCTCTTATTACCGGAGATTCATAGCGAACTTCTCCCACATTGCGGCCCCACTCACTCGCCTCACACGTGACGACGTAGCTTTCATCTGGAGTGATGAACAGCAAGAGGCGTTTGACGAGCTCCGGCGGCGCTTACAGACACCACCTGTGCTGGCTCATTTCGACGAGGATGCCGCAACTATGGTTCACACGGATGCCAGCAATGTGGGGCTCGGCGCTGTTCTCGTCCAGTGGCAAGACGGCGCCGAAAAAGTCATCGCTTACGCCAGCCGGAACACTATCACGGGCCGAAAGTAACTACTCGGCCACCGAGAAAGAGTGCCTTGCTGTTGTTTGGGCCCTCCTCAAATTCCGACCATACCTTTATGGGCGTCATTTTACCGTCGTCAGCGACCACCATTCCCTCTGCTGGCTCACGAATCTTAAGAATCCTACTGGCCGTCTTGCGCGATGGAGCTTAAGGCTCCAGGAATTCGACATGACCATCATACACAAATCCGGCAAGCGGCATTCAGACGCAGACTGCCTTTCAAGAGCTCCTGTTGGCCTTGCCCCCGCCGATGACGACGACAGCGACGATGCCGCGCTAATCGGAGTTCTGGACGCACCCACCATTTCGGAGCAGCAGCGCGCGGATCCGGAACTACGATCGCTGTTTGATTTTTACAAGGCCACACTACCGTCGTGCCGAAGGCATTTGCCAGAGGACTGTCCTCATTCTGTCTGCGGAGCAACGTTCTCTATAAGAGAAATTTCGCGTCGAGTGGGAGTAACTACCTGCTTGTCGTACCCAACCTTCTCAGGAATGAAATCTTGCAGGCCTGTCACGACGAGCCTAGCGCCGGTCACTTCGGTTACACACGTACGCTGGCACGGATCAAGCAGAAGTACTACTGGCCGAAGCTATCGGCCACCGTACGGCAGTATGTACGAACTTGCCGGGACTGCCAGCGACGGAAAGCACCACCCGGCCGGCCAGCCGGACTTCTGCAGCCCGTTCAGGTTCCTAGAACGCCTTTTGAACAAGTTGGCATGGACTTGCTCGGCCCCTTTCCAACTTCCACAACTGGGAACAAATGGATAGTAGTCGCCACGGATTACTTAACCAGGTATGCCGAAACGAAGGCGCTTCCACGGGCTACAGCGCTTGAGGTTGCGCAGTTTTTTTCTAACAAGAATTGTGCTGCGGCATTGCGCACCGGCCGTGCTGAATACAGACCGTGGAACGGCCTTCACGGCGCAACTGCTGCAAGAAGTGTTGAGATTGAGCGGCACGTCCCACCGAAAGGCCAGCGCGTACCACCCCCAAACCAACGGCTTAACAGAACGTCTGAACCGAACAATAGCCGACATGCTCAGTATGTACGCCGATGCGGAACACAAGACGTGGGATGCAGTTTTGCCTTACGTAACGTTCGCGTATAATACGGCCCAACAAGAGACGACGCAAATGACGCCATTTGCACTTGTCTACGGTAGGGAACCTTCCACAATGCTTGACGCCATGCTGCTACCCGCTACCCACGACGACCAAGACGGCTCCCTTCTCGAGTTTGTGCGTAGCGCCGAAGAAGCACGCGCGCTGGCACGCCAGCGAATACAACAGCACCAGCGTTGTGACGCCGCTCGCTACAATCTTCGCCACCGACATGCAACCTTCTCCCCTGGGGACCAGGTCTGGGTGTGGACTCCAGTTAGGCGCCGGGGACTCTCGGAAAAGCTTATGCGGCGTTACTTTGGCCCGTACACGGTGTTACGACAGCTTAGCGATGTTACCCTATGAAGTCGCTCCAGCCAGCCCAAGCGCCGCAGGACGTTCCCGATCTCGCCCAGAAATTGTGCATGTGGTCCGCATGAAACAATACTTCTCGCGGTGATCAAACAATGCATCTAGCAGCGGACTACATTTTTCCGCGCATAACCGGAGCATCGAGTCGATGCTTTTGAGGAGGGGGGTAATGTCACGTGCCAGTCTGTGGGATGAGAGCATTAGTAAGTAGGACAGACATGCTAATCCCCGCGTGGGTACGTGCCGTGTGATGGGCACAGCAGAGGACGACGAAGGAGCGCGTTAGTCTAGCGGCTCGTGTGCTCGGTTCTTGGTCGCCATATTGCTAGCCACCAACCGGTGCTCTGTGTGTTTCCTCTGGCAAGTTAGGCACCTCGCCTAATAAATACTTTGCCCCTGCGTCTTCGCCAAGACAACTTCTCTGCGCCCCTGTTTGACAGGACGCAACAATATATACATATAAAAGACACGACGCTTCTCTCATGGAGGCAACAGAGCGTTCTGACCTTTACTTGCTAGATCGCGATTCCACACACACGCGACTTGAGATGATGATATGTACAAATGATGATTGTAATGGTTATGGACAGGTGAGGGATTGACCACACCGGTAGACGGTGGACGGGCAAGGTGTGGGGCAGTTCACAGGTGCACAAGTAAGCGCTCAAATTTCTTCCCCGTATTTGGAAGCGGCCGCCTGGCCGCGTGTATTTAAGGTGCACGGTCGATGAAACGCTTCATGCGAGAAATGTGCACGATTTCACTTCCGCGTCTGTGGCGGTCCGTGGAAGCAGTTGTCGGAGACACCCGATAGTTCACCGTAGAAGTCTGCTCATTGACGACGTTGGGGCCAATATACCGGTGAAAAACTTCTCGCACAAGCCAGGTGAGCGATTTGGTGTCCAGAGTACCACTCGATCTCCCTTGCGGAAATGAACGTCGCGGTGAGTGGCATAATACCGTGTTTTCCGTTGTTGCTGCGCGGCTTCAGTGTTTATGCGCGCTAGCGGACGGCAGTGAGTGATCCGAGAGATGAACTGGTCGGAAAATGGCATTGCAGGAGATACCGGATCAGAGAGGAAAGCATTGTCCATAACAAAGGAAGGGGAACGGCCGAAAACGAGGAAGAAAGGTGAGTAGCCGGTGGTGCGCTGAACAGCCGAATTATAGGCGAATGTTACGAAAGGCAGAACGTGGTCCCAGTTGGTATGATCCGGCCTAATGTACATTGAGATCATGTGGGATAAAGTTCTATGAAATCGTTCGGTGAGGCCGTTAGTCTGTGGGTGGTAGCTTCTAGTCGTTTTATGAACGATATTGGCAGCTCCAAGCACTTCCGCAAGAACTTGCGATAAAAAGGCCTTACCTCGGTCACTTAAAAGGACCCGAGGTGCACCGTGCAGCAACATGATGCTCTACAGGACGAAATCTGCGATTTCTTGGGCGCATCCGGATCTCAGGGGTGACGTCTCAGCGTACCGGGTTAATTGATCACCCGCTGTCACAATCCAGCGGTAGCCGGAAGGTGTGCATGGAAGCGGTCCGTAGAGATCAATGCCCACTGATTCGAGAGGTACCGACGGGCAAGGAAGCGGTTGTAGCGTACCTGGGGCGGGAGACGTACTGCGTTTCCGGTGTTGGCATTTGGCGCAAGAGGAAACATACTTGGCCACGTCTGTGGAGAGTTCAGGCCAGAAGTAGCGACTGCGAATGCGGTCGTAGGTTTTTGCATAACCAAGATGTCCTGCTGTAGCTTCATCGTGAAACGCCTCTAAGATGGATCTCCGTAGTGGCTGAGGTACCACTGGGACCCAACTGCTTCCTTCAAGATGATGGCTGCAACTACGAAGAATTCCATCTACAAGCCGGGAATTCTTTAGCTGGCGACGTACACGGCTGTTGGGAGGTGGGGTGGAGCGGTCCATCCTGTCCATTATGGTACGACAATAAGTGTCGCTTCGCTGGATCGCCGGCAGGTTGTCTGGAATATGAAACATTGCAGGGAGGATGGGTGCGACCGGGAGAGCAGCTTGGTGTGCTATGGAGGCAGATGCAGACGATGGAGGCAACGGGCAGCGTGAAAGAGCGTCCGCGTCTCTGTGTTTTTTCACGGTAAAATCATATTGCTGGAGACGGAGAATCCAACGACCCAGGCGTCCAGAAAGGTTCTTGAGCGTGGACAACCAGCATAAGGCGTGGTGGTCCGTGACGACTGTGAAGTGCCGGCCGTATAAGTAGGGGCGGAACTTTTGAATGGCCCAGAAACAGCGAGGCATTTCTGCTCCGTTATAGTGTAGTTCTGCTCTGCTGAGGTGAGGGACCGGCTGGCATAGGTGACTACTCGCTCCCTCTGGTGAGAGTCAAGTTGTAGTAAGACCGCGCCGATGCCTTGGCCACTGGCGTCCGTGTGCAGAATGGTTGGCGCAGCATCAATAAAATAGGCAAGCACCGGACTCGATGTTTGGGCGTCTTTAAGGGACTGGAAAGCCCGTTCGCATGCCTCATTCCTAACAAAAGCGATGCCAGAAGGCAGGAGGTGGTGCAGGGGAGAAGCAATGGTCGCAAAATTTTGTATGAAGCGACGAAAATAGGATGCTAGCCCGAGGAAGCTGCGGAGGTCTTTCTGCTGTAGTGGTCGGGGAAAATTTAGAACGGCGAAATTTTCTCTGGGTTTGGCTGGATTCTGTTTTTACTGATGACGTGTCCCAATACTTTTATCGACTTGCTGGCAAAAGCACACTTTTTTGTACTCAGCTGCAGCCCTGCATTCGAGAGGCATCTAAGTACTTCGTCTAGACGTTGCAGATCTTGATCAAACGTAGCCGAAAAAAACAACTATGTCGTCCAGATAGCAAAGACAGCTTTTCCATTTGAGCCCGCGGAGGACAGTGTCCATCATTCACTCAAATGTCGCAGGGGCATTACACAGACCAAAGGCATCACGTTGAATTCGTAGAGGCCGTCTGGAGTAGCGAAGGCAGTTTTTTCTTGTCATCTTCGTGCATCGGGATCTGCCAATATCCGGAGCGTAAGTCGAGACTAGAGAAGTATTCTGCCCCTTGGAGGCAGTCCAACGCATCATCGATGCGAGGCATTTGATAAACATCTTTTCGAGTTATCTTATTTAGCGCACGGTGGGCAACGCAAAACCGAACCGAACCATACTTCTTCTGCAGAAGCACAACCGGCGATGACCATGAACTTGATGAGGGGCCTATGACATCGCGCTTAAGCATGTCAGAAACTTATTCTTCTATAATTTTGCGTTCGTGCGAAGATACTCTGTACGGACGACGGCGTACAATGGCTGAGCCGTCTGTTTCAATTCGATGCGCGGCGACAGACGTACGTTTGAGTGTGTTGGAAGAAACGTCGAATGATACGCTGTGCTTTTTCAGAACGGCCAGCAATTGTTCCGTCTGTGCCGCCGTGAGGTCTGGGCTAACAGTGGTAGCGATGCTAAGCGGAACAGCCGAGGGTGCTGAATCCCGTATGCGCGAAGGAGTAATGGTGTTGGACACGAGAGAAAGTGGCTCGCGGTCGACAACAGAAGCAACGGCCGTGCCCTTGCGTAGCAAAATTGGCTCACCGGTGGTGTTGAGCGCTGCCAGAGCGGCAAGTCCCCCCCGCGGAAAGCGAAGGAGGCAGGTAGACATGGCGATTCCGCGGGGAATCAAGCGGCTCGCTGGAGAAGCTATCATGTCGCCGTCAAAAATGTTTTCCGATGAAACCGTCAGGACTTCTTCGCTACCAGGCGGTAGGACGTGGTCAGCATGCAGAATCAAAAACTGACGTCGTAAGGTCGCAGCAGATGTAAACTCGGTATCGCTGATTTGAAGTGGCTGGGTGGCGACAGGATATGACGGCGGAAGCTGAGGAGAGAAAGTCCAAAACCAAAAGTAGTTCATGAGAGCACTGTGACAGGACCGCAAATTGGATATGATGACGATCCTTCCCGATTAACACTCGTGCAGTACAACTTGCGATAGGCTGCATATTATGTCCGTTTGCATTAGATAACGAAGGGCCAATGTAAGGGGTCTTCACTTTCGTAGACGAGAACAAAAAGTACACTCCATAACAGAAAGGCTGGCTTAGGTGTCAACTAAAGCTTTCACGCACATACCTTCCACTTCCACAGATAACACATTTGAAGGGCGCTCTGGAGGAGTTTCAATCAGTCCAAACGATGCAGTTTCCCCTCCACAAACTGCAGCGCCTAGTTTTCCGATGGGCTGCCAGGGTCACGTAGAACGGGGCGGAGAGGTGACACAAAACGGCGCGGAGGCGTAGGTGAACGGCGTCTCGTCTGATCGCGGTAACCGCGGGAAGGGTCGCCCGAATCGTGAGGAGACGGTGAGCGCTGTCGAGGTGGATACGCACGTTCCTTAGGACCGTAGTTGTAGCGAATGTCGCGTTCGTACGGAGCGTAGCCTCGCTGATGATCTCGCTGGCGCCGTCGACAGAAGCGAGAGATATGGCCTCGAATACCGCAGTAGAAGCACACTGGGCGGTCATTAGGCCGAACATCCAGACGCGGCCGCCAGTTTGTGTAGCCAGTCTGAGCCGGAGGCGGCGAGGAGACGGCTTCGACTCTACCGAGCACGGACGGAGGCACAGAAATTTCCATGTTCGAGACCGGCGTTCGGGAAGCTGCCTCCGCGTAAGACAGCACGTCTAAAATAACTGGGGGCCCATTGCGTGGATTTCCCGTTATCGATGCCAATTCCTCCTTGATAATCTCCCGCAAGTTAGTCCCAGGCTGGGAGCATCGGTCTCCATGACCACAGGGCGAATCCGGTAGCTGAAGTTCTTCACGGAATATGCTGCGTATTAAAACACGCAAGTCCGGTTCAGCAGGAAGACGAGCTTGTCCATGAGCTGGCTGGAGGCGCACTGCTTGAAGTTCATCAAGACGTTGGCATGTGGTCCGTATGTCATTCACGGTGGATGAATTTTGCCGCGCAAGTGCATTGAATGCGGACTCTGTGATGCCCTTGAGGATATGGCGAACCTTGTAAGCCTCCGACATGTCAGGGCTGACCCGACGGCAAAGGGCAAGGAAGTCCTCAATGTACGATACGTACGTCTCGTCAGAGCGCTGCCAGTGGGCTTCCAGTGCACGCTTCGCTCCATCGGAGCGAGCAGACGGCGTGCCGAAAATTCGACGCAGCTGCTCAGTGAAGAGATATATATATATATATATATATGTAGCGAATCAGAATAGGAAATGAGGGGCTCGTTGAAAATAACACAGAAATAAGGGTGTGATTTCTGGTAAACACAAGCTCGTTTTAATAATTTTTTGCGTGACTGCACAAAATACGCTTCGTATTCTGCGAACACCACAATCCCGCAAGACGCTTGTAAGGCTGTGTATTGGTCTCGCCTACGTGCGCTAGTAATGGCTTAAAGTTCGCGTAGCCAGCAACCATTTTTGTTGAGGCACGCTTCTCGAGGGTTCGATCTGTGGCTCGTTGGTATCTAACTTCTTCAGACGGCGGAAGCCAATAGAGTAAACGGGGTGAAAACAAATAAAAAAAGCGCAAATGTTTATCTACTTATCGTTTAGTCCCGTCTTTAACACTGCCGCTTTCTTTCAAAGGCTTGTTTCACACAACGCAAGCAACAAAGTACAATGTATATGCTGTTTCACAGATATATAGGCAAAACTATTCGATCCTGATATTTCATTCGAAGCGTTATTGTGATGCACAGTATTCACGGGGAAAGCTGCTAACCGAGGTAAACAACTATCGGCGCGCTGTCGACTCGCGGAATCCTTGCAGACAAATTGAGCTCACAGTCTTCATTAACTGGCGGTTGTACCAGTAGGCATTTGAACAATATTTAGGGCTCACAGAAAATCAAGAGTTTTAACTGAGCCGCGTAGAACACGCATGACAGGTGACTTCCGCAGTTTATGAACATTGGATTCAACTGGCTAATATGGTCTGGTAATATAAAATGTCCTTATGTTGCGCTCTCAAAAACACATTTCATACAATAAACTTTTCAACTGTTGGAATTACAGCGTTAGCACGCATTTCGTGTACGTTATACAGTTTTTCTCTTAACAACCGGGTGCATGCATGTCCCAATTTGGGTATTTCAGTTATAATAAAGCGGATGACGGTCAAGGCACAAACCCAGAAACGAAAACGATTAGCCATAAACCCGTTCATTATAAAGCATTTTACTCACCTAAATAAAACAAACACACTTCATTTGCCTAAATATTGCAAGCAATTCCACAGGTTAATATACACAAAGGGGCCAAAATTCATACATTACAGTCAAAAGTTTGAAGGTAGCACGTGCGATATTTAAAAACATTATACGTTATACGATTACATTGTAAATAAACGGACACAACTAACGTGTTTCTTCATATACCAATACTAGGCATGTGCATTTTCTAACCCAGATCTTACTAGGCAATCCCAACCTCACGACTCTGTTTTTTATGTAAGGGCGGCTGCGTAATTACCAGCTCGTTTGCTTCAGAATTAGTGCAAGACACGTGTATGACTCTCAATAAAGTATTTTTCATCTACTTACAATTAACATCCTGAGACTCGAGACAAGACGTAGTAAAAACCAGTAAAATATTTTTGTGTAATTGAATTTAATAGAGTACAGAGACAATTCTGATGTCATTCATTTATCAGATGGGCAATATATGGCACACTGAGACCAAGTTGTAAAAAACCGTGAAACGTGATATCATAGCCAGTGTGTGTGTTGTGTGTCTGTGTTGCTCTGTTGTCTTGGGTGCGTGTTGTGTGTATTGCGTTGCGTGTCTTTGTGTTGTGTATGGGTCTCTTTTGTGTGTATGGTGTGCGTGTGTTTGTGTATGTTGGCGTTGCGTGTGTTGTGTTGTGTGTGGGTGTTGTGTTTGTGTTTGTTGGGGGTGTTGTCTTGTGTTTTGTGTTTTTCGGTTGTTGTGTGTGCGTTTGTGGGCACCTCGGTGTTTTCGATTTACATAAAGAAGCCGATCGGCTATAGAAAGTCCGTCCTCTTCTTGACATCATTAGAAACGCTGGTCAGACTCCGAAGTGCTCCCCAAACATCTGCGTTGACGAGCAAGTTATCCCCTTCCACCGGTAAGTGCCCAGTTAGGTAGTAAGTTCCTGGGAAGACCAACTGGACAGGCCTGTAGAAATTTATTTTGTCAAGCCCTTAATGTCTTGTCCTAAATTTTGAAATATATGACAAGAAAAGAAGGCTCGCACAACAGAAACAACATGGTGTCGGTGCCTCTTGTCCCCATTTGCCGCAATCCTCTACAGAATTTGGAGGTCAGAGCAATAGGCGGCATCTGAACAGATGTTTTTGTTACTTGTTTGCAATACAAGAACTCCCGCGCCATCTCCACTAACGTGAAACGTGCGGAGGGCCGAACCATGCCCTGTATAAGTCTATTTTGGTGGCTTGGGATATTGGCCAGAGGAAATAATACAATTGGTAGGTAGGCGTATTCAGCTTTGTTTTGAAGTCTCGTCTTTGAAGCACGAAACTGTCTATAGCTAGGTGTAAACCACCGTCCCGGTGTTTTTTAGTATGCGTTATGATCTAACGCTAGGTTTAAATCAGTGTCACGGTGTTTTATAGCCGTGGCTTCATGAGACGACATTATGACGACGGGAGATGCTAACAGCCCCCTCCCATAAGAGCCTTCGCCCCTACGAGACCCGTAATTTGAATAGAAAAAAAAGCGAATGTAATGTAATCGCTTCTGCCAATAGAGGTCACAAAGGATCAACATTGCCCTTACCTGCAGCCTGTTGCACATCGAATTTAAAAGTGAAGCAAAGTAAATTAAACTGGGAAACAGCGCTTTAAACGAGGACAGCGAGAGAAGAAGACACAGACACTAGCGCCTCTAGCTGGCCTCGTTTAAAGTGCTGATTCCCAGTTTAATTAAGAACCAACTAGCCCAAACCCAAACTTTATTTAGAGTAAAGTAGAAAATAAGAAAGTCAAGGTACCAATACGTATTGTCAATGATACTGTAGTCTTTCCCGAGCTTGTGAAACAAAAATCAAGGGTATTAAGGCGTTTGAACACGTTAAAGAATTTTACTTGAAGGCATCAATAGAAAACCTCCGGTCTAGAAAATGACATTTTTGTTTGTTAGTATGAGCGCAATCTCGCACCTAAAGTTGTACGGAACATCGATTTCACCCCCAATTTGTATTCTAGCTTTCAGAGACTGTTTTGGTTTCGCTTTGGGCCAATATTGTTTACCGAGCGCTGAAATCTGAATATCCATATGTTGTACGCGAGGTTGTAGGAGGTTAAGGCAGAAAAGAAAAGAAGTTGGAAGATTTTGGCGAAAGACATATGAACATGGCTATTTTTGGTGCAAGCATAAACTTTTACTAAGCCATGTGAAATAGCTAAGCCCAATGCCCAGAGCGCATGCCGTCTTGATATCACTTACCATAAAATGTTTGCTTATATCCTGAATAAGTCACCACTTCAGTTTGTTTCACAAAATATTTTACAATTGGGCTCATTATATGGTCTAACACGCTGACGCAACGCAGGTGGTGCGGGGCACCGTAGCGTAGTCCTCCGGAATAATTTTGAACAGCTGATTATCTTTTACGTGTTCCACAATCTCGTACACTCGCGCATTTTTGCTTTTTGCCTAAATCGGAAAAGCAGCCGCCACGGCCGTAAATCAAACCCCGCGTCCTCGCGCTCGGCAGTGCAACGCCTCAGCCACTGAACCACCGCGGGGGTGATTTTAACCTTGGGACCGAGCAAAACAGTGGCGCACAGTTTGAAAACCTTGACACTCACATGGAAGAATTTGAAACATAATGACCTTTCCGAAAGTATGCTATGAATTCTGGAGATACAGCAGTAGTATAGTAAGGCTGAGGACTAAAAATGCTTTCAGCAAATTATAAGTGATCTAATGTTATGGAATCCTCAAGTAAAGGCCAACCTTAAGGAGAAGCCAATTTTTAGTTTATTTTATACATTTTTCAAAAATTGTATTTCCCCTGCCTTCAAGCCTATAGGGTTCCTTAAGGTGTTCTAGAATTTCTTTAAAAAGAGGGCGCATTTATTTTTGCAGAAATATACGTATGCGCTTTAAAAATTCCTTTTGATATTTGTCACAAGAATTTTGGTTTGTGTAATTGCAGGGCGGTTTAGGCTTTTGGTCACGGCACCCATAAACAGAAACAAATAACAAGAAAATGAGAGCGCAATGAAGCGTGCATTTGTTGTTTTTGTTGTTCGTGTTGTTCCTCGTGGAGTGGCACATACCCACGAGGGGGATTGGCCACAAAATAGGCTGGCTTTTTAGACTAAAACGCCCACCTCATAGGCCTATATAATCATCCGGTAGGAATTGGAGTAGTGGTTACTGAATTATATATTAGATCTGACGGATTATCTCTGATTGATGCCATTTTTGGGAGAAAGGATGAAAATTTTGTGAAGAGCGACAGGCAACCTCCGGGCTTGCCTATAGGATGTTGCCACCTGAGCTGCTCACAAAAATTAAAAGAGGAAATGCTGAGCGCAGAAAATACAAATGCATGGGCGCGTACGCCACGTGAGAAGCGCCCCGCATTGTCCTGGTTTGCAGGTGGGCCTAATCCACGTGAGGAGCTCGCTGAAAAAAAGGAAAATATCGAGTGCTCGTTTGAGTGAACATCGTGACGAGCGCCCGGCAATAACCAACTTCCCGTTCGTGAACACTCCGCCCAGCGTTCGTGGCTTCATCTTTCGCGTGCACTTCTACTCGCCAGTTCAGGTATGCTCGCGGCGGAATTACGAACACCGAAATGCTAACTCTAGAGACATTAGTTGGATAACCCAGTTGACGCAATTGCGAGGGCGTTCTAACACGGTTCACTTTCATAAATCGGTTAAAGGCCAACTGCACTCAAAATTTCATCCGCGCGAAATCACTATTTCTGCGTAGTATGACCTAAAAGACCGCGACGTACGAAGTATGACACATAAAATGTGCCTAATTACACAGCAAGCGAACAGAAAAAATCGACAATTTGAAAGCGAAACTGGGCAATACGCGGCCATTACGGGGAGGCGGAAGTGACGTGTCAGCCGTCGGCACGAGCGACCAGACGGCCTGGCCTGATGCCGCGAGCTTTGTGGACTGGCCGACGTGGCCAGCTCGGCCACCCAGGAGGAGTGTGCGAGCACGTGCGTGCGGGGTGTAGGAGGCGCCCAGAAAAGTGTGTGCTTCTCCTGCAAACAATACACTAATCGTGCGCTTCGACTGCAGCACACCACGTAGGCATGATGTCGCAACGACACTCGCAAAAGAGAGAAGCGTACGGTTAACGAAGCCTCTTCGGAGCCATGAAAGTCAGGCGTACCGGCGGCGTGAAATACGAGTTTCCCGGATTCTCCCGCTGCGAGGCAGGCCGATCGGCCTGGACGGCTGGCATGTCACTTCCGTAAAGGGCTGTTTGCGCGACACGTCGGCAGGTGCTTTGTCGTCTGCAAGGACGTTATTCTCAGTGCCTGAAACTTAATAACCACGCGTTGAACAGACCTACCAGTAGCGTCGCAGTAGTTCTCATTGTACCTACTGCACATTTCGAAGGTATTAAGCCAGGTTGAAATTGAGTGCAGTTGGCCTTTAAAGCCTCTAGACCATGGAGGAAAGAAAATGTTAGGAGAGGCCCTGACGTCACATTTGTGAAGCCGAGTCCCGCCATGACTTGAGCCCATGGAGCCCAGCACTCTATCCCATCATCCTTTGTTGTCTCCGGTTTGATTTGACTAACATGGCGTCGCCCTGCCCTCCCGCTTCGAAGCGAAAACAGCTTCGTCGCTAATTTCTCGGTGCGATGCCATCTTCTAAGCTGTTGATTTGGCCTTCAATTTGCCCATTCTAACCCTCACTCAAAGTTTCAAGCGAAAGACGGCCTTCGTTTTTGCGATAGAAGGACGATTTTTCAGCTCTTAAGCCTGGCAAAGTAGCGTTTGTCGTCGTCATAGCAACAGGCTGGCGGGATGGCGAACGCAGACGCCTCCGACGGCCGAGTTTTCAAACTGGCCTAATTTAAAACCTTTTGTCGTAGCGACTGCGCTGGTTTGCAACCGTAGCGAGGCAGCCACACACCAAGCGCCTTAAAAATTTGTCGGTTTTATTCGCCCAAATTTAGGCGCCGCAGTTGTAAACAAGTAAGCAACATTGTCCATGGGCTCAAAAAAATTCACGTGACTTCCTCCACACTTTTCGCAATGCATTGGGGTGCTAGGGGCCTCTCCTGAGTATTCTTTCCTCCATGCTCTAGACAAAACGATGAGAGCTTGCCCTCATGGAGATCTTTCAGAAGCAAATTCGGAAGTATTGGTCAGGTGCAACATCCGGCTCTTCGGCGAAGGGGGAAAGGCCGCCAGTTCTCCAGATTCCTGCACCGTTGATACAAGCTGCTACAATATTATTTGTCAACCAATGTCGCTCCAGACTGCCACCAGTGGAAGGTTAGGCCAGTATTTGTGTTTTGATCATGCAGGTAGAATGACCAATGGAAATTGTGCTCTCACAAAAGAAAAACTGCCATGAGCGTCAAAAGTTCTTTTGGCGCTCATGTGAAAATAAGGTTTAGCCGGTATACCTATAATAAAGTAATTGTGATAAACATGTACGAAGTAAAAAATTGAAATACCGGCAACGTCCGAAATACGTTAGTAAAATAGGTGTTAAGAGCGTCCACAAAATACAGTATCAGCAACATCGAGAGTACGTGTTTAACATATTCAAAATAACCAAAAAATATTATTGCCGGCAACATATTGCTAACATCAAAAATTTTTCGACGAACTCTTTTATGTACTTCAGGTGTGCAATAGATGTACTGCTGGGACTAACACGTTCAGGTCTTTTAGGACGTCGTAGAAATGTTAGTGGTTTGGTGGCGAGGGCAGGATTGCGAACATAAAAGCCAGTTCAATCAGAATGCAAGAAGAGACAAGGGTGTAACAAAAAGTAACACCGAATCTTTTCTTCCCGCGAAAGCACACCGCATTCGGGACCGCCTTGCGTTAGCCTTGGTGGTTTTTAGAGCAAGGCTTTGGCGTAGATGAACCATTCTCGCCCACGTACCAGGTCAGAGAACCATCCACGAAATATCACTTCTGCTGCGGTACTCAACGTGTACGTGTTTGGGGTGACTAATGAATGGCAACACCAGCGGTCCGGCAGTCGTCCCGCATAACTAGATTGTGCCCACGCTGAAACGAAGACTGCGGTGCTTCGGCTGCTTTGCCCGGCCGTAGGTTGACTCAAAGATTCAAGCCGCACTGGCTCTGGTATCAGGATAGTGAGCCTCTGCAGTGACTTTGAACATCGCGCGTTTCTCCACCGACTCATGTGTCCGTGGCACATGCGCACGCTGCTAATCTCCTATTTATTCTGACGTGCCTTCTTTTCAAGCGAGAGATCACTTGCTGCCCAGAACCTGTAGAGGACTTTACCATACATTTTTGTTATGTATGTTTAAAAGGGCTGGTGTTCCTCAACCAATGTCTATATTACTTTTCACAACACTTCACCAAAGTAAAATAAAATATACTTTGTGCAAAGCACTATACTACTAAATAGCAGCTAGAAAACGTGGGAATGACCTCGCAAGGGTGGATTCATAAAACGTAATAAAAAAACTCGGAACAGAGTAACTGCTCTGTCTTGCCTTGAATCCCACGTATATAGACAAAATTGTGCTCCCACTACCTGCTTTGGGCGGCAACAAACCACGCGTACTCCGTACTCTGTTTCGTACAGTCATGCTTAATTACGCAGCCATCACAATACTTGTAAATTTGACAAAGCTCGACGATCTGCTTCAATAAATGATCCGATGAATCACCTCATCTTAAGAGTCAAGCGCAATGGGCTAAGTAAAAGTCGAAAATAATTGAGCCACATTTATTTTGGAAAAAAAGGTTAAAATTCACATTGAGGACACATGCAAGGTATTCTTTGATGAATACATTTTGCGTCAAGTGCTAAAATTACACCATTTGCCGTTCACAATACAATGTGTCGAGAGAGCTATCTTAACGACCTAAACCACTTTTTTTTGCACCGACAATAAAAATACATATGTATTTGTGTATTTTCACACACTGATACAATTGAAAAACAAAATGTTTTCGCGAATTAAGGTCGGCTATCAACATGCTACCATAACCAAAAAAACGTTTTACTTTTCAACTTACACGTTTTACAAGCTGTAGAAAAAATATGTCAAAAATTTTACCATGGTGCCCAAGCCATGTATACAAGGCCCTACCTATTTTCAACTAATATTCCTCTATAGAGTGAAGACGCAATAGAAAACCCTATTGCAAATACTGTTGAAGAAACTCTTGTATTCGATCTCCTGAATACCCTATTGAACTGCTACTTGCTATCCAATACTGTATTTTTTTGTCTCCTTTAAAAATTAGAATCAAAATAAATACAAGAAATGGTTTTTGTTTACCACACACAAAAACAAAAAAAAAACGAACATCTGAAAAAAAAAAGCTCGTCATTGAACAGTGTGGTATGGCGCCCGAAACCACAAAGGACAACCGAAGAAGAAAATGATGGGCGCGAGGTGTCGCCGCATTCGAGTCAGCCAGGGATCGGGGGAAGGTCCGACAAGAAAGAAGAGAAGGAAGAAGAAGCTCACGCTGGAGAAGCAGCATCTCCACGGCGGCACTTCCAGGGCCTGTCTTCGGGACGGCCAGGTGACCTGTGGCCGTCGTAAGGACGCCCGGGCACCACGTCGCCGGCAACGCTGGGCTGTGGCGGTATTTTCACCGCCACCAACCTCCGTTATCTTCGTCGTCCTGCTCACGTTGTCCTCCCCAGCACCCCTTCAACAACGTGCCGCATCTCCGAGCCCGCTGCCCCTGAGACGCTTGCCCCTGCCCATCGCCTGTTGTCCTCTACGTTGTTTCCACGGCCGGGGCCACCGGTTGTATGGTGTGAGGAACTTTCTTTATTTCTACTTCCGTTGGAACTAATTTACCCATTGTATTACTTACCGTCCTGTCCTTGTGATCGTCCGCCATAAATGTAATCGTTCTCACGTCTACCGAAGCCCGTGTTGCGATCCCTCATTCCTGCGTCTCTGCAACCGGTCCTTGAGTCTGCGGAACCTTAACATCATCACAACAGTTTTACAATTGCTGAGGGCCTGCACGCAAGGTGGCAGAGGCTAAACAGCAACACTTATTGTTCACCTAAACCGAAACTACAAATGGGAGAAAGAAATGGTTGTATATCAACGGTGTGACAGACCAAAGAAAGTGATAAATAAAAATAACACTGGCCGGGACACACACAGTATAATATAGAATATTCGTATAATACAGGTTCATCTACACGCTCTGAAATCTGTAAGACAAGTGAAATCGCGTATGCACAGAAAAATGTCATAAACACACAGATACACGTATGCCATGTTTACCCACCATGCCTGAATGCTTGCAGCGTAAGTGATAGTTTATCAAAAAGGCAGAAAATAAAATAATAAAGAAGAAAACAAACGTGGTACAATAAATAAGTACCGGCGAACTATACCATCAGACACTGCTGTGAACAACAAACGGAAGGAGAGGCACACATATACATAAAACTGAACTAAATGCAACGTCTGCACAATTCCTTCAACTAATACCCGTAAAGAAAACATGCTGCTATTATTCTCCATCGTCACACAATTTTGTCACGTGTTCGAAAAAATCATTTTTTTATTTCATGATCATCAAACGAAGTCATCGTATTGTTAAGTGTGCAAGAAAGTGCTTATTTTAGATTTTGTTACCAAGAGTTTGTTTCTGTCTTTGAAAGGACCCACTTGACTCATTGTTGAGTTTTGGCGCCTCGTATGCGTTCTTTCAATGTTGAGATTTCGGCAAGGAAAGTAGTTCATAGACGGGGTTTAGCTGAATACAGAACATATTGAAGGTATTGCCCTTAACCACGGACAGTACGGAAAGACAAAAGTGTGTTGTCTACCTCATATCATTTTCATGTGGTTTTGTGCACATTGGTCAGACAAGTCGATGTATCAATGTCAGCTTGCTAGAACACAAAAGGTTTTTACAAGGGACACCTACTCGCACGTGGCGCAACACGTATCGAAGTGCAACTTCAACCCAGCGTCGAGGAAACGGTGATATAATCTGCGCACGTTGAAATAGATTGACACGCGAGATAATTGAGGCAAATATAAGACAAAAGGGGGTGTGGTTTTTTATTGTACCGTCGATTCATTTACATGACAGTGAGTTTGAGTTTATAAATTGCTATGGAACGTGATTGCAGCACGCGCCTTCATCCACACAGTTTTTTTCATTGCTGTCATGTTTTGGAAATGATACGCTGAAATGTCGCGTATGTAGGATGTGTGGTCACATGAGTTTTGGTTGAAGTATTTAAATGCTGTCTGATCTAAAAAAATCAGTTGTGAGTCAGCGTTGTGGTTTGTCGTTTTCTTTCCCTCGTGTCTTTATTTAAGTGCGCTACCTTGAAGATTTCCCATATGCATTACCAACTAGCTAAAGTTTGGGTTTGGGCTAGATGGTTCATAATTAAACTGTGAAACAGCGTTTTAAACGAGTACAGCAAGAGAAGAAGACACTAGAAGAAGCGCTAGTGTCTGTGTCTTCTTCTCTTGCTGCCCTCGTTTAAAGCGCTGTTTCACTGTTTATTACCAACTAGCCTAGTTGTCACTTTTTTTAGCGGAATAATAAGAAACTATATTACATGGTATCGTCATGTGAACTGGCGCACATTTAAAACGCATAAAAGGCGATTAAGAGTGTGCCCAGTAACAGTCGCCTGCGACAAGTGGAATTGCTTCCTTTTGTTGGCCTGCAATTGTATTTATGTTTGTCGGTGATGCGGTACCCCAAACAAGATAACAATAAGCAATGTGGAATTGAAATAATGAATCATATATCCGGTTTTTATATAACTGGGAGGATGCAATTACATTAGGGAAGTGCTCCTAAGGCTCTTGATAACGCTAGGGGCAATAATGCTCAGTCCATCGAAGGTACTCATCAAATATAACAGCCAGTGTTTTATAGTGGCTAACAACCTCAATGTGATCGCTACCTAGTTTAAGAAACAAATTAGTTTCTACGCGCCTGTTTGTTTCGCAGAAGACGTCTAAATTTGACTTTACTGAATTTATTTTAGGTGTTTGCGTTCGACCAACATCAAAGGTAATTTGATTATACCAATGTGCTCAATTTATAGAAAGCGCTCATGAAACATAACACCTAGTGTTTTATAGTGGCTAACAAGCTCAAAAAGATCTTTACCTTTTTAGGAACAAAATATATTCTACGCGCCGATTAATCGCGCGGAAGAGGACAGTTGTTGACTTAACCGTATTTATTTTAGAGTATTTGCATTAGACCAATAAAACGGGCAATTTGGTAATACCGCTTGTTTTCAGCAATATTCTCGTAGTTGAAAGACCAGAGATAAAATAAAGGCGTCTTCAGCATTATTAACAAATTAGGTTTTTTTGAAATTGATAGTTTATAAACATAGAAAAGAAACGGTCCCAATATGCTGTCCTGAGGGACACCGCAACTTTAGTATTGCCTAGAGGAGGAAAGACAATCAATGTGCAATATTTGTTCCCGGTATTTAAGCTATGAACTGAGAATTTTTTGTGCCTTACCCCCACACTACAAATATTTAGTTTCCCGGAAAAGATACCGTGGTTTAAACAATTAAAAGCTTTACTAATATCGACCAAAACTTTGAATGTTAAAAGCTTGTTTTCAATGCCCTGTAAGGTAATTTCATTTCGTGTAATCCAGCAGATTCAGGGAAGAAACCTTTAGGGAAATTGAGTTGATATTGTGATATTATCCGATTCGCATAAAAAAGTCTACAAACGTACGCCTAAGGTTTCCTTTAAAACCTTAAAATAGGAATAAACTGAGAAGGAGCGATAATTTCTCATTGCATATTTTTAGCCTGATTTGAAAATAACTGGAACCTTCGCCACTTTCTTCCTACAGTACAGATATAAGATTCTATTGAAAGGTTCATGATATGACACAGTGGTAATGCAAGTAGGCCAGCGACAAATTTGAAATAAATATTTGTGAGCTTTCTATGTAATTGGTGGAATTATTTTTAACGACATAATGGCCGAAAAACTTGCTTTAGCTCTGTTTGTGCATCGCTGAACCGGTTTTCTTATAATCTGGACCCTTCTCACTCGAGTGCCCATCACTGATTGAGAGTCCATTAAGGTTCTCCAACAGTGCCACGTGCAGGGTGCCGATGAGGACCTGGAGCTAATAAGCGCACAGCACCTGTGAACAGCCGCCAACAGGATGGCCGGAAGGTGAATCACTGTTTACCTAGGGGCATGCTCGGCGTGTTGCACCTGGCGGTTCGGTTGCGGGAATTGTCGGCGCCAGTTCGACGGGGCTGGGATGGGATGGTCGGGTTTTCATTGGTGGTAGGGGTGTAAGTGGGAGCTCTAATTTTGTGACATTTCTGAAACAGAAAGAAGAAAAAATATTAACTCGACGCCGTCACGCTCGCAGATTGTAAATTGACGCTGCGAAACACCGATGTGTAGATAGTCCACCGAAGGGCTTCCCTTCTTCAAATGCAGCTGCATTTTTTCTTGGAAAATACCACTTTAGATTGCACATGTCTACTGGACCTTATCCTGTTTCAACGTTGCTCAGCCCATACGACGGATTTATTTCACAGGAAATCATAGAGGGCTCATACCATCTGCAAGCAACTCAGGCGGTAAAGTTAATAAACGTGTCATTTGGTTGGTCCCTTCGCTTTACCAGAAGATCACCCAGAAAAAAACATTTGTATCCCTTGTGCATTTTTCGCACTGGGAAACATCACAGAATTAGAAATTTTCCCTATGTTCGTCATCGTCCCGGACGGCATCCATCGGCTACTTGCGGGCGTCGGCCACCATTTTTGTGGGTGAATTAGAAGTGTCATTTAACGAGGGTTGAAGAGAACTGTTGGCAAGAAAGTCGAGGCCTCTGCAATGTTTAGGTTTACTGCAGTGAAACAGGTAGATTTGCTAATGGTTGTCCGTATCGGGAATGCTATCCTGAAGGTTTTACCATCCCTATACTTGCAGCGGCCGCATTGAGCAGTCAGTGGCGATTCAAGTTTCTGGTTTAGCTGTTATTTTTTTGTGGCTAGAGGGTGATGGGACGAGGTGCGCTCGTGGCGTATCCAGAACGTTTTCCAAGCACCTCTTCAATCGTAGGTTGTGAAAAACATCGAAATGTTCATGAATCACTGCGACAGAACATCCCTCGTAAAAATGTTAACGGGGCATGTCCAGACCTTTTGTTAAGTATTTTGGTGCAAAGGACACAAGGGCACCCACTTTTGAGAAGTGGTCGGTAACCTCCAACAACTGGTTGTGTGCTGGAGTGAAGGGAAACGGCCCCATTCTGCTGCAAGCTACCACTTGTCGTGGTGAGATGGTGTAGACTATCGTCGTTGTACCAAGGGAAAGGCAACCGCGTGCTTTGTTTTTCTGACGTAAGGGACACAAGTGGGCAAAACGAAGTACATCTTGTCACATTCCCAGCCACGTTGCTCTTGCGCAAAGCTTTTCGTAGATCTTCGTCCAGTTGAGTGCCCTCGGGTGCGGATTCGTCGTAATCACCAATCCACAACTTACGTCACTTGCTGCGTAACCCAAACACGCGAAAGACTGTGAGGGAAGTCGTGGTGTGCCTGGGGATGTATCGAAGCGAATACCTTGGTTTCCAATTACATACTCATGGAGTGTATCGCCCTGAAATCTTTGTGTACGTTTTACAGTCAAGAGCTTCTAGAATATTTGGTGGCGTAAGCGATCACTTTGCTCTGTGGCAACCAGGTCCCGCTGGCTCACCACAGCACCGCAGCGGTAATCCCTTGGAAACCATGGGGGGGGGGGGGTACACTGGTGGAACCACTTCCCGCTCTTTGCTTTCGACCAGAGTGTCTGTTCAAAAGAGAGCGGCTGTTAGACTGTAAGCAATTGCTATATTTGGTGGCTTTCTTATACTGAATTAGGCAGTCACAAAGTTGAAACTTAGTTGCCGAAACAGCGGTTCGATTAAGGAGGTTTTGAAGTCTTTGAAGCAAGCGGTAAGCGTGGTGACGAGTCTGAATAATGAAGCACCCTCAGTAAAGAAACATGCATATTTGTACTGCGAACACAATTGCTAAGAATTGCTTTTCGGTGACTGAATAGTTGTGTTCGGCTCCAATAAACGTGTTACTGACGAAAGCCACTGGTACCAACTCTTCATCCCACTCTTTTAGACGTACCGGCCCCGAACCGAATTGCGTGCCTCTCTTTCCAGAACAGAAAGCTTCTAGAGGCCAGGGAGATGCAACGACCCTTTTTTTCTGCTAATGCTGTTCGCAAGGTTCTCAATGCATTTCTTTCTTCTGTGAGTCAACACTGCTTGTTGCCGTTAAGGAGTAGATCGGCGAGTGGCAGCGAGTTCCTCGTGACCTGTGTTTGGTAGTGCCTATAGCATGCAATCTGTGCAAATCTTCTCTAGCACTGAACGTCCCGAACCAGCATGAAGTTGAACATTGCGGGCAGTTTCTCTTCAATCTGTGAGAGATTGCCCTTGTCTTCAACTAATCAGAGACTGTTGATTTATTCTTCAGCCAGCTCAACTTAACCGCAATCGATAATAAGCCCGGCTGTGTGCATTCGTTTTATTACCATTTTAAAATGCTGTCCTCTTTCGTGGAACGAGGGTAAAAACACGATGATGTCACAAAAAGCACAAAACATTTAAATTCCTGTCACCTAGAACAACTTCCCTCATCCCTGTATATATACTGGGGCTATTGCTCGGGCCAAGAGGCTTAGGAACGTATTCAATAATTTTTACATGCAAATGTGGTCTGAGGGACGCCTTGTTGGAGCATTTGAATACCTAAGTATCCACCCAAGCAGGCCAAGTGCATGAAAACTTCGCGCTTGCTACGGCAAATATTTGTTTTTTACATTCACCGACGCGACCAAGTAGGCATCATGGTCTGTCATAGCATTTATTTTGGTAGTCTAAACAAAAACGGGTACAGCTATCTTTTCGTTGACTTTACCGGCAGAAACTTTCAGGAGTTTTTATATGGCGGAATAACTATGGTGCCTACCATCTTATCCACGGCATTACGAAGGGGTCTCGCTTGAATGTGTTTGTAGCAGCGTCAACGAAGTCGAAGATGACGAAGCACCCCTTTGAAGCTCAATGCGCGAGCTCCGTGGCGCAAGCGGTCAGTGCTCCCGGGATCTGCGGGCGTTAGGCCAGGCATAGCGGCCGCTAGCTCGTCAGCTCCTAACGTGTTCAAAACATATGTGTTGTTTTGTGGTTCGGCGTTTTCATTGCCACGTGTTGCAACAAAATTGGTTACTTGGGACATCAGACATGGCAGCCGAGAAGCAAACCACTTTGGATGCTCAGCTCGGAGCCACCGCTGCAGATGACAGCAATCGAACATCCTCCGCTGCTCAGAGTAGCGTGTTTGCACTTTCGCTGAAGCTTCCCCAGTACTGGCCTGAGGACCCACAGCTCTGGCAAGCTAAGGTAAACAGCAGGCTCGCCATAGTACGCATAACGTCGCAGAGCCAAAACTTCAATCTTCTCGTGTCTGCGCTGCCTCCCTAGATCGCAACCGAGCTTTGTGACCTGATTGTTTCACCGCCGGAGACCGCCTCGTTTGACACCCTGAAGAGTGAACTCATCAAGCGGGCAACAATGTCAAAACACCACGTATAAAGACGGCGGAATCCCGGAGCCCCGCCACTGGCAGCAGTGACAGCGCGGCCAACACTGCCCGGAAAATCCCATTCTGTGCGCTGCAGGTTAGCGCTTGACAACCCTGTCAGAAAACCTCAATTAATTCCTTATTTCTGTTACGCTGTTACTGCTGCCTGGTGTTTTTTTCTTGTGTTCCTGTTGATGTTTTGATATGAGTAAAGAAGTAGTGAGACTCATACTTTAGCTTAAAAATGAACTTAAAGCAGAGATGACGCTCCCGAAGGATTCCCTGGAACAAAACTTTGGTCTTGACAAAAAAAGCCTTCGCACCGAAAAAGACGACATAAAAAATAGCTTGGATTTTATGAGAAAATTCCTTGATGACGCGAACGGCCGTCTCGAAAGCACAACCAGGGAAAAGAAAGCTTTGAAAAAAGATAACGAAGAACTTCGGAGCAGGGTTCATGCATCGGAAACAGACTGGACTTCAAGCCAGGATGAGCTCTTGAAATCTGTGCAATACAGGAGGAACAAAAATGTTGAAATCAAAGGTATCCCGCAGGAACCTGCGGAGAACCTTTCTGGTATACTTAAATACTAGGGGAGGCCGTTGGTGAAGCCCTGTCACCTGGGGATGTGTACGTGTTCCACAGAGTATGGACGGAAGATGATACTAAAACGAATATTATTGTACAGTTTCAAAGCCGGGAAAAACGAGACCAGTTTCTTGAAAAAGCGCGTAATATGAGGCTAAAGAATGATTTACCCGTTTCCCAGTACGATAACCCGATCTACCTAAATGAGCATCTTTGCCCTGCAATGAAACGGCTTCTTGGCATGGCTGGTGCACGCAAGCACAAACATGCATGAAAGTTTGTCTGGGTCAAGAACGGCGTCATTTTTGCTCGACAAACAAAGAAATTGTAGACAATACGCATCAACCGCGCAAGTGATCTTGACAAACTTCGCCCTGTGCACACAACGTAATACCCTCGAAACAGATACATGCGCAACGACGCGTTGATCATCTGTCATGGCTAGTGATTACGTTCTTCCATAGGACATCGGCACAGTGTGTGGTTAGAAAAATATTGAACCATGGGTTAAACTTCTCCACTTGAATGCCCAATCTGTACAACCAAAGTGAGACGAAGTTTCTGCTCTGCTTATTTCCTGCAAGTTTAAATTTGATGTGCTAATGTTCACAGAAACATGGTACAACTACGTTTCCGAATTTTATGTACCAAAAGGGTTTACACATTTTTACTTGAACGGCACGGACAGTAGAGGGGGCGGTGTCTGTTTCCTGACGGCCGTCACCGGCTGTGAAATGATGCAACCTTAGCAAAATAACTGATAAATATAACGTACTGTATATTAGGCAACTCAAAAAAGTGTTTGCAGTCGTTTATCGACCCCCTCCAGGACGTATGCGTGCATTTTTGGATTTTCTTGATGGTATTCTGTCGTACGCCAATAAAATGAGATATACTGTAGTTCTCGGTGTGGATTTTAACATAGATATTTTAGGCAAACAATGCCTACAGCAGATTTTTTAAGAATGTTTCAACACAATGGGTTTCACAATGTAAATACTTTACCAACGCCTGTCACTGCTACAACGTCATCATTACTTGACATGTTTTTTTAATGAACATCCCAAAGAGCGATAGTAATTCTTGTGTTTTAAGCTGCGATATCAGCGGTCACATACCGATATTTGCTTTTATAAACAGACGCTCCCACCTCCACCTTAACAAGCCTTGTGAAACTACATAGCGCCTTATATGTGAAGGCACACTACAGACTTCTAGAGAAAAGATAAAAGCGTTGTAGCTTATCAGGAAGCTGACACCTCATATGAAGAAGTTTTTAAAATGTTTGAAAGGCAATACTTTGAGTCAGTTTCAATAAAATACGTGAAACCAAGCAATAAATCGCTGAAACCATGAAATACGAAAGGTATTTTTAGGCCCATACAGAAAAAGAACAAACTTTATCAATTATTTTTTTTACTCGGGATCATAGCGATTGGAAACAGTACAAGGCTTTTATGAATAATCTAAAGAGAAATAGAAAGATCAAGCAAAAAAAGAATATTTCTTTCGCGTATTCAATGCAGACTCTCTTAGAAACAGTGAAACAGTGTGAAACACATTAAACGTTGTTTTAAACAGGAAACGAAGTCCTACTGAAGTGCAAACTGCTATTGTTAATGGCAAAGTATTAAAAGCGACAGAACTAGCCGATAGAATGAGCGATTACTTTACAGAGCTGGTGGGAGGCGCCAAAAAAAGTGGATGCACTGATGTAGCCACCAGCATATCGAGCAATGCACACACGTTGTTCTTAACGCCAACCGGTGTATCGAAGTTCACCGCAATCTTCCATGGACTGAAAAACAGTCGTAGCAGAGACGCTGACGCCCTTGAAATTGTAGTCGATAAAACATGTATTAGACCTTATTGCACCACTGTTAACACATATCTATAATTTAGTTCTGTCAACAAGTGTATTTCCTAAAAGCATGCAAATAGCGAGGGTAACGGTACTTCACAAAGGCGGGAACAAAAATGTGTTCAGCAACTACCAGCCGTGGTCTATACTACCTATATTTTAGAAATGTATTGTTAAAATTATCAACCTTAGAATGGACTGTTTTTCACGCAAATACAGCTTAATTACAAGCAGCCAAGACGGTTTTAGAGAAAAGCATTCTACTGAATCTGATTTGCTGATACAAAAAAATAATTTTAGATAATATTGAGAAAAAAGTGATGACCCTAGGAATATACGTCGATTTCAGTAAAGCCTTCGATCGCGTCTATCACAATCTTCTGCTCTCTAAATGAAAAAAAAATATGGCTTTAGAGGAAATATTCTAGCTCTTTTACGGTCGTACAGAGGGTCACGTAAAGAGTTTACAGAAAATAATAATTGCAGATATAATGTTCAATCGGTTGTCACATGATTGCGGCCAGGCAGTATTCCGAGTCGCATTCGCTTTCTGTATTACATAAACTACATTGTCGATATCAGTACAAGATGCACTTTTGTCATTTATGCTGATGACTGCACATTGTTCGTTAATGGCAAACAAGTAACTGACATAAAAGAACAGGCGGGTAGGCTTTGTGGCGAGATAAAAAAATTGGTCTGTAACCAATAGGCTTTTGCCTAATGAATCTAAAACAAAGTGCGTCTTATATAGGGCTCGGAATACACCCATAACTATACCAAACAGCAATATTTTCGGTCTATACACGGTGAAGTTTGAAAGAAGTGTCAAACGCTAGGTGTAATATTCACTGAACTTGTGTCCTGGAACGACCATGTTTACTCAGTGTGCTCAAAAGCTCGCAAAAATGTTGGGATAATAACCAGGTATCGCTATTTTCTTTCTTTTGAAATTAAAATATTATTAAATTCTTTATTCCATTCGCAGCTCAGTTATTGTGTGATAATATGTGGAAACACAACAGCAAATAATCTAAACAACCTCACGGTTTTGCAAAAAAAAAGGCAGTCCGAGCCATTGAAAATGTTCCGTATAATGCACATACTGACGAATTATTCAAGAAAAAGCGGATAGTCCGAGCATTTCAACTATATCATCAAAAACTAACTAGAAGGTATAAAAATGCAGTACAAGGTATATTAGCGGTATTTATGGAATTAGCTGAGCTCCAAAAAAAAGATATTGCCATACTCCTGTCGATGTCAAATTCCTTGGCAGGTACCATTCTCACGCACAGAATATGGGTGCCAGAGATAATGCCGCACTTTACCCAACACATTAAATAAACTTTATAAGCACTGCATCGATCCTTTACCCATGAGTGACAAGAGCACGTTGGAACTATCGTTGTGATGGCTTTATTTGAATTTTACTTGTGAAAACGTGTACCTGAACGCAGGAAATATTGTTCGTGTCACTTTCATGTATGTATTCTCACTCTCGCGTACAAGTGTTATGTGTCATTTGAATTCTTAGATACCATGTCTTGAAATTTTACCTCGTTGCCTGTTTCCATTTTAAGTACTTGTTTTTACGTGTGACAAGCGCTACATTGCTGAATATTCACATTGATTTTATCTCGTTTTACGGTGCACGCCTTCACTTAGTTTTTTCTAAAGTAAAGAAATACTGTTTCTATTTGCGTTTTACTGTGTTTTCTCAGCTATCTCGCTTTTTTTGTCCCTGTGTGAAATGTTACAGAGTAGGAAATGAATCATCTAACTGTATGAATGTTTGTCTTGTGTTTGCGCTTCTTTGCTTCTAGTTAACGATGGACAGAGCTCTTTCAAGCTGCTTTATTGCAGTTTTTTCACCCGCCATTTTTTTACCATTTTTTACCTGGTGTATTGTTTTGGGGAAAAATAAACAACTTGAATTGAATTGAATCAATATTTGCTTCGAGAGATTTTTTTTTCAAGTCCTGCCCACGTTCGTCTGCATGGTGGTGGCCACCGCGTGACCTTTATTCATTTCGCAGCTCGCCCAACATGCCGATTCCGTCGTGGACGTTTCCAGTCCTGTCGAACCTCCCGTGTTCAAATTATCACTGCCGGAACGTTCGGGGCATAGTAAAGCAGCACCCACAACACTGTCTCCACCTGCGCTGCAGAGCCTGCGTGAGAAATTTCATGGGGAGATCATCAAACTATCAGATGAGATCGCCACTCTCTCAGCAAAGCACGAGCACTATCCCTCACGCGGCTGTTCCTCTTCGGGCCGCCGTTTGCCATCGCGTTCTAGACAAGGCGTATGCTGATATCATCGCAACTTTGGAAAAGCAACCCGGAAGTGCATAACCCCCTGCCCTTTTCAGGGAGACTCCCCGGCGCACCACTAGAGGCGGCGAGTGGTGACAGTTGCAAAGTAAGCCGCTTGTTTTTGTGACAGACAAAACCAGTAGACTTGGTTTTCTCGTCAACCCAGCTGCTGAGGTCAGCGTCATACCATCCACAGCCGTATTTTAAAAGCGCAGGCAAACCACAAGCAGCTTACAAGCCGCCAACAAGACTCCCATACAACCTACAGAGAACAATCGCTGTCGCTGAATATTGGCCCACGGAGAACATGTAATAGATTTTTCTTATCGCTGATGTCGCCTACCGTCTTCTGGGCGCAGACTTTCTGTGTGACTACAAATTGTTAGTTGATATGCACCGCAAGCACCTCATTGATGCTACAACGCGCCTATCTGTGCTTGGTATGGCATCGAAGGAACCACTATTGGCGGCCGCCGGCACCTCGTCGAAGTCTGTCTATGACAAGCTTCTTCAGGAATTCCCGTTCCTAACTGCGACCTGCCAACTTCCTCGTCCCCGTCAGACATGACCTCACTTTTCACATTGTGACTACTGGCCCACCCATTCATGCTCGAGCTGGACGCTTACCGCCTGATCGCTACAAGATCACACCTGACGAGTTTGAACACGTGCTAGAGCTCGGTATAGTTCGACCATCGTCCAGCGCTTACGCAGCCCCGCTTCACGTGGTTGCATAGCCGTCACCTTGAGACTGGTGTCTCTGCGAAGACTACCGGTTGCTCAACAACGCCACTGCTCCCGATCGTTACCCCCTTCCGCACATTACAGACTTCTCAGCACCACTGCATGAGGCGACGGCTTCCTCTAAGATTGACCTTGTTAAGGCCTGCCATGAGATTCCCGTGGAGCCGCTAGATATTCCGCAGACGGCAATCATGACGCCGTTCCGACTTTTTGAGTACGTGCGCATGCCTTTCGGCCTTCGCAACGCTGCACAAACTTTCAACGGTTCATTGACATCGTGACCCGATGATTACCTTTCTGATTCTCTTACATCGATGACTTGGCTGTGTTCAGTAGCGACACAGAACACCACATCCAGCACCTTCGGAAAACCTTCACTAGCCTTGCCGATTACGGCTTTATCGTCAATAGAGCCAAGTGCGAGTTCGGTGCTCATGCGCTGGACTTCATCGGCCACCGTGTGGGCAAGAATGGCATTTTCTCCTTGCCTTCAAAAGTGTATAACCCCATCCAAGACATTCCGCGGCCATCTTCCTTACCCAAACTCCGCGAGTTTCTTGGCCTCCTAACGTTTTACCGCTGTTTCATCCCGAACTGCGCCGCCCTCCTCCGGAAACTGACAGACATGCTCACGGGAAAAACCAAAAAGCATCTCCACTCACTTTGTCTATAGAAGCACTAACCGCTTTCAAGAATGTCAAGACCAAGCTGTACCTGGCAACCCTTCTCGTTCATCCGAGACCGGGAGTTCTGCTTGACCTGATGACCGATGCATCTGACGCAGCAGTCAGAGCTGTCCTGCATCAGTTTGTGGACCGTGCCTGCAAACCCCCTGCTTTCGTTTCCCGCAAGTTGTCACCCGCGGAGTCCCGTTAAAGCACTTTCAGAAGATAACTCCTTGCAATGTACAGGGCTGTACGTGACTTCAGGCACTTCTTCGAGGGTATAGAGTTTGGTACCCAGACCGACCATAAACCTCTGACTTTCGTCGTCCGGTGGAACTCCACCAACTGCTCACCTCGTGAAACCAGCCATCTGTGTTTTGTCGCTAAATTCACAACGGGCATACGACACTTGCAAGGGCATGACAACGCTGCCGCGGATGCACTCTCACGTGTCGCCGCAATCTCCAATTTCCACAACTCGGCTAAAAGGGACTTCACCGCACTCGCATCAGCGCAGCAAGATGATGCCGAAAGAATAGCCTTTCGAAAAAACCCTGGCACGCTGGAAGTGTGTGAAGTACCCAACCCATCGTGTGCTGTCTCGGTGTTTTGCGATGTTTCCACGCACACCCCGCGTCCACTCGTCCCGGTGAATTTCCGACGAATTGTTTTTGATGTGTTTCATAGGCTATCGCACACTGGAATAGGAGGAACGCAACATCTGCTGACGCAACGTTTCGTTTAGACGGGCATCAACAAGGACGTACGCGAGTGGACGCGCTGCTGTCTCGTATGCCAGCAGTCAAAAGGTAACCAGCAACACCAAGGCCCCTCAAGGCTTGTTTACGGCACCAACTGAGCGTTTCGACAAGGTGAACGTATACATTTCGGGGCCCTGGCCCCCTTCAAAAGGCAAGACATACCTACTAACTTGCGTAATCGGTGCATGCGTTGGACAGAGGCATTCCCTCTTCCTGACATTCATAGTGAAACCATCGCCAACGCCTACGTTGCCGGCTAGTATTCAAGCTATGGTGTCTCATCCACTATCACCACCGACTGAGGTCGCCAGCTCAAGTCGGCACTCCTAAATAAACTTCTGACCATTCTTGGCAATTCCTGCATTCGGACCACGGCATGCCAACCCATTGCCAACGGGATTGTTGACTGTTTTCACCGCTACCTCAAGACTACACTCACGGCACAGCCGGAAGCTACCCATTGGTTCACATTCCTTGCACAGGTTCCCCTGAGTCTTCGGGCTACCTTGAAGCAGGATCTGCACTGCACACCCGCATAGATGGTCTTTTGTGCGCCGCTACACCTGCCGAGAGTTGTTCACTGATTCCCATTCATCACCGTACCCCGATCCCACCAACTACGTGACCAAACTACGTGGTTCGTCGCGCTCACTTCGTGTGCCCGTACCACGCTGCCCATGTTCCCAGCGAGCTGAGAACGTAACCTTACGTTTTTGTCCGCCGTGATGCCGTGCGCAAACCACTTCAGCACCCGCATTACTTACCCTACCACGTCGTCAACCATACTCATAAGCATATAACCGTGGATCTTGATGGCAGACAAGACAGTAGAAAATTTCTGTTGATCGCCTCAAACCAGCGATTATTGCGGAGCCGCTGTCTTCACAACCAGACAAATCCACAATACTAATTGCAGATCACTCTCCCAAGCCACCCCAGTCGCAACAGACAACAACCACAAACGATCACCTCCAAAGGCATCGTTCCCGCTTGCTCCATGGCTCCGACACTAGAGGGGGTTCTCCTGTAGCAGCATAAACGAAGACGAAGACGACGAAGCACCAGTCTGAGGCTTACTGCGTGAGCTTCGAGGCGCAAGCGGTCAGTGCTCACAGGATATCCGGGCGTTCGGCCAGGCATAGCTGCCGCGGGCCCGTCACCTGCTGACGTGTTCGAAATGTATGTGTTGTTCTGAGGCTCGGCGTTTTCAATGCCTCGTGTCGCCACAGGTTTATTGGTCGTTGACTGCAACGCCATGGCTTCATGTACCCAGTATGAAGGAGGTGCTGCACGACGTCCAGTATCCCCGGTTTTCTGAGGTAAACTTCCGCATACTGGCACCGGATTTCTTCGAGAAATTTCGGGTGAGATAGCGTACCTTAGAAATTATGCAGCTGCTTCAGTAAATCTTCAGGCAGGCCGTAGGTCGAAAGCACAGCGGTTGTCGCGCCATGCTTCCGCCAAGGCAAGGAAATGACCAACTTGTGTGGTCCTGAAGGCACTAACCACCAACCGCGCACTGTATCTGCGGAAATGGGCATGGCCCAAGACAAGCCCTTCAGATGGAAAAACGTTTGCCTTTGGACGTCTAGGCAGCACTTGATCTCATTTATGGAACCGAAGGAACCGATATTTATTATTGCAGTTTTTGTCTTCCCAATAACTTTGACTCTACCTTTAGGTGGAACCAGCTTTCGCGCATATTACAAACGATCAATAAGAGCTGTAGAAAAATATATTCCAGGGCAGTTGAAAGTCTAACCACGCGAATTGATTTTACAAAGTCATCCCCCATTAGGTGTCGGAACATAAAATTGTGAAATTGGGCTTTCATCTTTAAGGAGAGGACAATGTAGAAAAAGAGGACGACGTAATAAAAGTAACAGCTCCTAACGGTGGCCTCCTACATCTGTGTTGCCTTGGGTCGTCCCGATCCTTACAGAAGGTTCGACTGGTCTTCAGCGGCAGTCCTTTGCTGAAGAGAGATAGAGAGAAATGACTTTATTGACCACTTGTCCGGCGGTAGAAGACGGGTCAGGCCACGCAGGGCTTCGCCGTCCCCCCTATCTATAAGGTTAGGCAGACCTCGAAGCACTGGGGCCTGGACCACAGCCTGGGCCACTAGAAGGGTCCCCGTCTCTCTTCCCTCCGCCACCCCGAGGGGTGCCAGAAAGAAGAAGGTACGGGTCCCCCTTTCGCCTCTGCTGCGCCAGAGCAGGCTCGAGCCGCTGGACTGCCTGTAGTTGCCGATCGCATTCTGGCGAGCTCATTTACGGACTCATCCTTTGCTGAAGAGCCTGGTGGTTTTTCTAGAGATTTATACCCGGTTTGCTGTTTTAAGGATCACGTGGCCTATGACAAAATAGTCTGGTGTGCCTGGAGCATGGGTTGCCCCAGTAGCCTGGTTTGGCAATAGCGTGGTTTGGCTCATGACGCAATAGCCTGGTTTGTTCACCTATGGCCCCTTGGCACGGTGGCTGAGAAGGGATGACAGATGGCCCGGTAGGCCGCCTTGTCCAAAGGTCCACCACGATATAGATTGTGTGGTGGCCTCCCTAAAATATTCCCGACATGGCCGAAATCGCGGTGTACCGCAGGCTGTGTGTACAACGTGGTAAAGCATCAGACCCATTCCCAGCACACCTGGGATTGAAGTAATGACTCATTTACTTGAGGTGTAGCATATTGCAACCTGGCATGCAGGCACTTTTAAATAGCGCACGCGTTCGACATCACTGCATTTAAATCAGCCTACCTTGTAGAGTACACGTCCGGCAAGAAACGGGGATTGCATTGCAGTATCACACGGCAACTTATTTGAGCTGGTACAGTGTCAAATGTCGCTACTCGGTGCAGGTTCTTCAAAGCGCACGTATTCTAACAAGAAGTCATGCGGGTGTTCCGTCCTTTATTCGAGTTACCGAAGAATTGGAGTCGCATACCAAGAAGGAAAAAACTCGACCACAGGCCTTACATAAAATGCGCCTAGCAACTCAAACTACGACTAACGGCGCCACCAACCGGATGTAGATCGTTCCTAAGGTAGTGGAAGCACCCTGCGAAGCTTGTAGTTATCAGACAATCCAACGGCGGTCCTGTACACATCAAGATTATCAAAGAAATCTGAGATGAATTTTCCATTGTTGCACCCGTGGTAGGTTGGGATGTCGGGCTATGGACGAGGCGCTAAACTTTGTGGCATGGCCAGGCGTTGCCTGAGAGCTTCATATAGGCCGGCAATCTTTTAAAAGGTTCACTGAAAACACCATGGTGTCAGGGGGCGGGCGGGGCACGGAACCGAGGATTGCCCGAAACAATGACTCTTCCCGTTTGCAGGCTGACTGCATTGTATATATTAAAGAATAAAAAGCCAACGGCAAATTCTCATAAAAAGTTATTGCAATTCTTAAAAGAACACAGACCAAGCAAAAAACAATAGCACCCACCCACTGCGCAAACACCAAATAGTTCCCTAAATAGCTCTCGTTACATTTATTTCTTGCAGAAAGTCATGTCGGGGTCATTAGTAGCCGGCGCATTGCTTGTTTGCAACTGTGTGCGGTACATGCTTTTGTTCACCGGCGAGCTGTAAAAAGTGCAAATATTGCTACAAATTGTGAAATACAGTTACAGAAGCTCAGCAGATCTGTGGTTAACTCAGTGTTCAATCTGAATTGCGATGGTCACATCATTTTGATTGCTTCTCTCCCGGTTATCATCTTTTCAGAGAAAGTTTTCTTTCCCTTAGTTAGCTTGTGACGTAACCTACGCATTCAGTGATACAGAGAGAGGATCGCTTTTATTACATTTCATTTGTTATACATGAATTTATTTGGCAATTAAAAGTATACATATTAGGAACTAATCCCAAACGTTTACCATGTGGCACATTCATTTTTGTATTCAGAATTTTGGTTCAAATGGTTTCTGCTTTCTTGTTTTTTTTTGTTCAATATTCTTTTTTTTTATTCATGAAAATTGTTGACCTATATGTTCTCTCTTCTGTATTTGTGCCTCGCTAGATTCTTTGGTGTGTTGCAAACTACCGGGCATGGCTTCGCAGACTGTGGCGCTAATTGGAGCAGCTTGGGAGGTTGGACCCAGTAAACTTTGACTTTTAAATAATGAATTTTTTGTTGTCATTATTCAAGGTTTTGGGAAAAATGTTGGCAAAAGTGTACAAAGCCATGCTCTTGTAAGACACTCATTTCCGACCAAAAACTATTCACGATTTTCAAGACATAACCTATGTCATGACGAATATCTAGTACAAATACTTTTGCCACCGATACCAGTGATCCATTCAAATGATGGGAACTAATATTACCTAAACATTCTCTTCGTCAAGTGGTTCCAAACCAAAGGTAGGATTTCACCGAAATGTGCTAACATTTGTAAAATTTGGAACCAATGGTGTCAATCACTGCACAAATGCCTATTACCGCCGCCAGCTTTCCCTCTGGTGCCAGTCTACGAACCCCTTAGAGGTTAGCGGAATGATTCATTGCAGAGCGACCGTCGCATTGAGTGGTACTTTGTGTGTTTTTACTGATTAATTATCATTACAGCAATGTCAAAGACCAGCTTTAGCAGCAATGTAAAGCAGTATTCATGGAGGTAACTTTAACCGTCGTCGACCACGTGACCGTAAAGTAAATCTAAAATCACTGAATTTCTTTTCGACTTAAATATTTCCCTACAAACCGGTGGATGTATAATGATCACGTTATTTCCAAAGCAAATAATACTGTAATTATACATTTTAGGTAAGCGCTTTGCAGGTTGGTGAAAGCAATAAAACACTCTATACTGCGCGTAAAAAACGAGTTATTTAAAACACAAGAAATTCTATGCAACCACAGAAATATACAAACACCTTCTTGAGAAGTTAAATGCTGCTCATTCAGTGCGGCACGCAAATATATTGTCTCAGCATTTTGATATATCATAATTATGTGCATAGGTCACAAACTTCAAGAAAAATATTGGGTATTGAAAACAAAAAAATAACTCACGCCCGATACGAGCTGTAGTAAATAAGAAAAAATCACATCACCAAACCGATCATAACACACGATGGACACGTTCCGAAAAGCACTGGTATGTCTTAAAAATCTAAATCAAAAAGCTTTGTATTATTGTTTGAGGTTGTTTCACTTAATTAACCAAACCGACTACATTGAAAAGAAGACTTAAAACATTGTGTATAACGGTAATAGTTCAAAACTGTAAAAATACAAGGAATGGCTCCTACAGATTCGAAATACCGTAGTGGTAAGAAGGCACGTAAAAAAATTCCCTCGCAAATCCCCGATGGGGATTGTGAGGATGCAGAAATGCATTGGGTGCACCGTGTGGATGATGAGTGTGATGCGATTAATGGCGAAGAGAGAGGCGAGAGTGTGAGGGTAATAATTTATTTTTTTCTTTTCCCACACCCGTCATTTCCGCTTCGTTATAGAGAAGTGTCTTCGAGACCGCGTTGAGCGCAACCGCCAACTGCAGAGGATCGTTCACGTCAAAGTTGTCGGGAATCGTTTCGAACTCACCGTCAGCATCATCGACGTCGTCTTCCTTCTGTTCCTCTTGTTCGCCGCCGTCATCGAATTGATCCAGCCGACTCCAATCGACCAGAACGTGATGGCGCAATACAGCGGAGTGTGTTCCGAGTGCTTGAGCCAAGCCAGGATGTTGCCGCGCTTCACCAACCCGCTTTGTACTTGTACGTTGCCGTACTCATCAGCCTCCGCTTGATGTGAACGTCGAACGCAACGTCCTCGGGTACCATGCGAGGAAGGCACCGCACAACCTTCGATACGTCGAAGGCCACGTTCACTGCCTGTCCCTTGATTCCAAACTGCCCGTTGCCTCGAGTCAGCCGTCTGATGCTCATGAAGGGGTGTCGAGGCGCGATGAGCCGCTCTTCAACCGGGTTCAGATCGGGAAGATGCGCCGGCCGAGGAGGATAACGGTTGCCAAAACTAACGCAGCCCTCCTCTTCGTAGCTTTGTCTTCTCCTTCTTCTTTAGCGGTTCCCCAACGGGAAGATGACGATGGTGGTTGAACGCGAAGCTATCTCGTGATGGATTGTTTGGTTGGCCAATCCCTAGGGGCATCATGCCACAATCATCATCAGACGCGCTGCGGATGCCGGCCTAGGGACGCACGACAAGCCCCGACTATAAAGCATTTCTGCGTAACAAATCGCCGAGAACGTATATACAGAGCTTATTCATTATTCTTCCCCGTAAAAATACACGATTAGTGGGTTTTCTTAACGGAACTTAAATACCCTTTCAGTAAAAAATCTTGGCATTTCCATTCAATCTAGGACCAAAAATAAACAAAGATCCGAAAAGACAATGATACGGAGCATGTTCTGTGCAACCACGCAATACCTACTACACTAAAACAACCCAGCAAACCACATTACATATCGCCTATATCCTGAAGATGAAAGCAATCGACATTGCGGATGCCCACGAGATAGCGCCCTTTTACGAAAAGCACGCATATTCCACGTTGCTACAGGTACAAAAACGCGTTGTCCAAACACGATCAAACCATTGTAGAATGAATGTGTCACTGTCTCTCCCATACGCTGTTATCGAATGTTACAGTGGTGGGGCATCATATGGATATTGCAGGGTACGTATGCAAGACATATAGGATCGTTCATCCTATATCTCTTTATTATTTTTCGCACAAACATATTTTTTTATTCTACGTCTAGTCTACATAACTATGATGTGGGTGGGAGGAAAAAGAATACATAAATTTACGGTCGCTAGAGGTTACTTTAAACCTCGGCCAGTTATGTTCACAAAGCTGCCATTGTGTTTCGTGGGCAATAATTTTAAATAACGCATTGCCGGTTTATTTACTCTTCTTTCTATACCTTGCCACGGAATTTTTACTGTAAGCAGATTTATTTCATGGTTGCTAAGCAGCTGTGGTAAGTAGTAACCACCCAACTTTGTGCACTCTATTAACCGCAATCTATTACCAAATGCCAAGTAGCGATATCGAGATACAAGGCACGAGGAGAAGCGAGCCATATGTTTGGGTGGGCAATGGACTCTGTTATTGGCCGGGACCAATTAAAATCACTGCCATACACTCCAATTCCATCAACGTTGCTGCAATAAACGTTACTGCGGTGGAATTTGCTCTCCACCGTGATAGGTCAGGGCAGTTTCTTGGTAAGCAGAAATATTTGCTGGGAACATGCAGTATACCATGCCAAAGCTGCAACTGACACTATTAGGCATAAAAATGGGTCGGTTTCCCAACCTCGGCAGCGGGAGGCTGACACAGTTCTCATTGCCTTGTAACCAATTATGTGTCGACACTTCGGCTGTACAAAGCAATTATTGGTGCTGCGCAAAGCAACGATTCCTTTGAAAAGCAACGATTGAAGGTTATGTTGCTCTGTTGTGAGACGAAGTTTTACATTACAGTGCCGAGCGGTGTAAATATTACGCTATTTTAAAAGATGGGCTATTTCGAGTGGGCACCAAAATCAAGCACAGTGAGGCCCACACTCAAGCACATCCGTTTACCTCCTTTCTCGCTGCCATCTTTTGCACTTTACAAAGCTTGGGTGCATAAGCGTGTGATATCATGTGCGCAAGCACGTGCTTGTGCTTCCGCACTTGCTTGTGCATGTGCTTGCGAGTGTGTGTTGCGCAACCTCAACACACTCACAGAAGAACAAGAGCATATCTTCAAATGAAAACTTCACGTAGGAAGTCATCATCTTCATCATCATGGTCACCAGGCTCTCTATGCCCACTGCCAGTCAAAGACCTCTACCATGTTCTCCAATTGTACGAGTCCTTTGCTAAATTGACCAATTTATCCCCTCAGAAATCTTGATCTCATCTGCCTATCTAACTTTTTGCCCCCTCCAGCAGCGCTTCCCTATTCTAGGATCCACTCTGTAAGCAATAATGACCAACGCTTATCTTGCATTCCCATTATATGCCTTACCCATGTTCATTTATTCTTCTTAATTTCTAGTACTATATTCTTAACACACATTTTTTTCTCTGACATACTCCGCTCTTTTTTCCCTAATGTTAGACCTAACATCTCCCGTTCCATTGCTCTTTAGTTGTCCTCAATTTGAGTTGAACCCCCGTACTGAGCCTTCAAATGTATTCCGTGTAGGTGAGTACCAGTAAGTTGCAGCCGTCATACACACTCTTCTTCAAGCCCAATGGCAGGCAGCCGTTCATTGTATTAGAATGCCTGCCAAATGCAATTCAACCCACTATTATCCTGCCTCATGGATGGGATCCGGGGTCAAGACTTGGACTAAGTAGACATATTGGCTTACCACTTCCACTCCCTCGGCACCTATCTAAAACCGGTGCGCTGTGCTGAGGTTATTTATAAGTACTTTGGTTTCTGCGTAATATTATTAGGCCCACAGTTCTACTATGTTTGTCCAGTGATGTCAGCAATGCTTTGCAATTCGTCCTTAGAGCTAAAAACACAATGCCATCAGCAAATCTGCGATATTCTTCATTAGCACCTGTGCCCAAGTGCTCCCAATCTAATGTTTTGAACACTTCTTGTAAACATTCTGTGAATAACATTGAAGAAATGGTCGCTCCTTGTCGGACTACCTTCCTTCTATGCATTTTACTGATCTTCTTATGAAGGATGATGATAGCTGTGGCCTTTCTTGTGTTTATGTGCATACATATGATTATTCTCTACGCCTCGACGCCTCTTTACTGCTTTGAGACGGACTCATTGCTTTACCGCATATTCCATCTCCTTCATAATATGCCTCCATATGTCAGCTATCTTGGCCTTATTGATTAACGTACAAAACTCCCCTAGTTCTATTCTTTCAGTTGTGGTGGAGAATGTCATGGGTTGCCGTTTTCTAATTACATCTTTCGTCTCCTTGGAAATTTTACCAGTATCCTGTCTAGTCATCATACCCACGATATCTACTCCACACTCCGTGCTAATCCATGTTAGATTGCAACTGGCTTCATGTGTCGTAAACCCTGCTTCCTCGGTACGAGCCTAATATCGGTTCTGCAGCACGATCCGGAATTCTTCAACTTTTAGTCTTACTGTTAGCTCATTGATCCGCTTCTTTCGTACTAGCTTGTAACGGTTCCTCCTCAAATCTAGGCTAGTTCGAGATCTTACCTTATGGTTATTACACTACCGAGCGCTTCCACATCCTCCACGACGCCAGGGTTATCGCCTAATATAAAGTCTATTTCATTTTTACGCTCCCATTCGGGCTCCTCCACGTCCACTTAAGCTCTCGCATTCGCAGAGAAGGTGTTCGCGTTGCGTCCGCGAACTCGACGAGTAGGTCCCGCCTGCTATTTCTACAACGCAGACCATAGTTCCCAAATGCGTTGTCTCCAGCCTGATTTGTGCATACTGTAGAATTGTAATCTCCCATAACTACGCTATACAGTGTTGTTACTTTACACTTTGCCGATTCTACATCTTCATAGAAGCGCTCAACTACATGGTCGTCGTGGCTGAATGTGGGAGGATAGAACTGCAGCACCTTGAGTTTGTACTTTTTATTAGGCTTAAGTACAAAGCCGGCTACCCTTTCTTTATACAATGGCTTTCGTTTATGTTGCAAGCTATGCTTTTATTGACTAGAAATATCACTCCAAGTCCTCTTCTGTCTACTACACCACATCCACATGTGCATTATTCTGCACCGTAAAGGCTTTACCTGTCCTCCTAACTTCACTAAGCCCTATTACCTCGCATTTGATGGCCTTTAATTCCTCGTAAAACACCTCTAGGCTCCCCAGGCTAGATTAAGTTCTCGTGTCATGCGTTGCCACGTGTACGTGTTAATTAACGTATTCATGGATGGTTATGGCCCTTACTACACCAGGATGGCCAATCCTGCTCTGGTGAAAAGGAGGTACCGGCAATGGTCGCCGGGGTCATGCCACACCCCAAGCATCATTCGGCAATTCCATCAACACGAATATTCTTTTATTCCGGTGGAAATTGTCTGGAACCGAGATTCGAACTACGGTCTTGCAGGTAAGGCGGATGCTCTCCCGATGCCACCGCTCCATCCCTTTACAAAATAGGCGCCAATTATTACGTGCAAGCCGGCACTGAGCAGCTTTATTGCTCTTGACAAAAGGCAGCCTCACCAGAATTGTTGGCTCTTAGTGAGCATGGTTCAGAATAAACGGCTGCGCATTTCCGGTTAAAAACCAATTAAAAGAATATTATGAGAAATAAACTATAAAAAGAAAGAGCACTTTTTAGTATTAAGAATATCAAAATATTTCAATGAAAACACACGGCACAAGTTTAAGCAAAACAGTATATATTTACGTTACTAGGCAAGCATACTATGTATCGAATTAAGAATACGAATATTGCATTCCAATTTCCAAAGCCGAAAGGAGCTTGGTATCATTACACGTAATACTGCGGGTTTAAACTGAAGAGAAAGCAGAGTGATAATGTGCACAAAAAAGTTTCGAAGCCTTCTTAACAAAAGACACTTATACATATTGCCGCGAACCATACATTGGGTTTCTTTATTTGTGTTTTGCTTTTACCGCCTGGCTGCGCCGGTCTGTGTTATCTCTGCGCCAAGGGAAGCGCGTGTTCCATTCTTTCTTTCTGTGCCGCATGTGTTATCGGTTGTGATAGGGAGAGCATTCCGATGTAACGTGAACAGCCCAGAACAATCTTCTTGGATCTACTATGTTCTCGATGCGAATCGACATTTCGATAACCAGCGCGCCGAAAGATAAAAAGCCTGCAGTGCGGACTCCGGGGCATTCGATTCTGCGACGCTCGCCGACTCAAGTCACTTGGTTGACCGCTGCTTCACCGCCTCTGTATTCTTTTGAGTTGTTAGGGGAGCACAAGTTCGCTCCAATAAACTTGCTTCTCCTTCAAGACAACTGCGTCGTCCTTGGCTTCGTGACAATATTGTATAATTGGCCGTATCAAAACGATGGCAATGAAGCTTCTGTATCTCTGGCTAATACATTAGAGCATTATAAGAAAAAAACCTACATACAATATTTGTGTTATATAATTTGGAGTGCCGTCAAGAATACATCAAGATTTTAACGCTTAGTCGGCCTATGAGCAATGGGAGGTTATTATGCCTTGTTATTACGCAACTGTACAATGTAATTTGAAATCATGGACATTTTAATGGCAAATGACTGCATGGAAACCAAAGTGTTTTCAAAGCTAATTCAACAATATTGCAACACATGATATTATGAGTCATCAAAATACCGAGGTAGACAATAAAATGAGTAAAAATGCAATATCAATACCTCAAAGACTAGTTGACACCAGTCATTCCTGAAGTGTGTGCCGTTTCATTCATTGTGCTTCTGTGTAGGGCGCATGCCTGAAATCAGCCAAACTAAAAACAGACCTATATATGAAGTCGTGGCAGTTCTTTAGGAAGCAGTTCACCGGCCACTGCCACAATGTCCCAGCAGCCGCAGCCCCCTATTGTGCTACTGCCATGAACACGAATGGCAGAAGGAATCAAAGAAGTTCAGGAGGCGTGCAGCACGAAGAGCGTGCAGCACGAAATGGTGATCTTGTTGCACGACAGTTTAGAATTCTTTCCCCTACTGCGAATGCATCACGACTTATCAATAAAGTGATTCGTCAGGTGCATTTACTTGAGACCTTCGTGAACCAGAACAAGTGTTGCAAACTCTTCCATTAGGTGTGTACCAGTGTCTTCTTGTATACTCCCTGTGTATGGCTTTTATCTATAAAAGCCTATGAAACGCTTAGTTGGAAAGAATGAGGGGCTATTTACTATTGCAGAGCAACATCCAATTCAAAGATGCTACCTGTCATGTGGTACGCCTTAAAAGCTAGAATAAAGGGAGGCTAGAAAAAAGGAGGGGCTTTTATATCACCCGATTCTCTTGGTTGAAATTTTTCCTCTTTTTGATGTGTGCATACCTTCGCGAAATCTTGTCAAGACTCCTAAATCTGTTTGATTTTTAAAAGTTCCACCACAAAGTCAAAATAAATTGGATAACATGAGATAATTAAGGACATGTGAAGGGGCCTACGTATTAGAATATTGCCAATACTGTACCTTTAACTAATATGTCACACTCTATGGCATTTTATACTTGACGCTCTAGTATACACTATGAATACCTCAAATTAGAATGCAGGCGAATCGTGATAGTAACCCAGAGGAGAAGCTTCCGTACGTCCACAACAGTAACAGCAATCGAACTGTGTGGGCACAAAAACATGTGTCTGCAAGGGACTGGAACACGAAGGAAACTTCTCTCCACGTTTGCTTTCTCGGCACCGATAATGACTTCAGCCATTAGGAATGCAGTTGCATTGTTTTTGTCATTAGGGAAAAACCCATGTGAATGATGCGAGTGGGGAAGCGCATGAGACCGTTTCTTCTTTATTTTAGTGAGTTTTTATTTTGGGCTTAACTACACTATTGTTCGATGCATAGTGATCGGACAAAACACTGAAATTTTGTGGATTTATTGCAATTATGCTACATCTAGACATAGACGTGCCCTAGAAAAAAGAGTTACAAAATATTTCATAGCATTTGGTACCTTATATGTGAAGTAGAATATAGGTACAATGGCAGGTTCTTTCACCTCCAATACAAACAAACATGCTGCTTACAGGATCAAACCGCATCCTTCGGTTTAGCAGTATGACAGCCTAAATACTAAGACGCCACTGCACCTCATTAAAACCAAGGCATGCTAAAGATCAGTAAGAAGTAACGACGAAGTCCTAGGCTTCATCTGCATGAACACGCAACCTCGATTAAAAAAATGCCAGGTAGACCTGCAAAACTATTGAGGTTGGTTCGCACAAAATGTGTTTCATTTGAAACTCGAGATTGCACCCTCCCGGACCAGCCCGGGTTGCGATTATTATTTGCATCAAGAAAAGATGGGCTATCCCGCAGAGAAGCATTACCTTGAGCCTAGCTCTCTACCGAACATTTTAAACTAATGCAGTAAGTCCACTAAAGCTAAAAGGGTAGCTAAACGCTACACTACTTGTAGGCGGTGTTATGATGAGTGAGTGGGAAGCACTGGAAAAGCGATAAAATGCTTAATAATAATATATTTTATTCGAGCAACTGGTGAGCGTCCGCGGGCACTAGTAATGACACCTGCACGTTTTCAGGGTGCCGCTGCTCCGGATTCCTCGCTGAAGCCTGAATACGTTTCACCCTAAACATACTATTTATGTTTCAACGACGTCCAAATAGGCATGCATAAAAGTTTTACACCTCAAACATTCTTCAGATTGACACATATTCCTAAGCAGTTTAACGGGAAGGTAATGTGCCCCATTCTGAATGCCTGTACTTTGTTTTCGTCTAAAAATGCGGGGTTTGGATTGAAGCACCTTGATTAGTTTTTTTCAGCGTAGCAGAACATTTTTAGCTTGCAAATCACACTGAATAGGAGCTAAACGGTGAAAGCTTCACAAAGGTAGTTTAGCAGAGACTTTATGACTAGAAGCCAAATTTAAGAAAGAATAAGCATGCACGTACGCTCGCACCTTTCGTTTTTTCTCAACACTAATGACTGATATGCGCATGAGGTAATACCCAAAACTTGTTGTTACTTCGCAAGAAAAAAAATGTGAAGTATCACAATTGTCCTGTCCTTTCCAACGCCCACAGTTTTTCAAACGTTGTGGCTTTGGGGGCGCCAAAGTCCAAAGGCTCGATCACACTGGCGACAAAACCTCTGCTATTTCTGCCGTTGCCACCAATCAGATCAGGAATCCGTCTCTTTAACAACAACAGTGGTTCAGGTTGCAGCTTTCTCACGACGTATCATCGTCGTTTTCACAGGACGCGATGCAAAAGATTTCATGTTTTACAAGGCCATGCCCCCATCTCCCAGTTCAGACTGCTTGGACCTTATACAAATAAAGCAATCATATACACGCCGGCTGCATAACGGGAGAGTCCCAGGTTTTATTTTGGCCACGGGATAGATTTATTTTTTTTATCATGTTGGCACTTCAGTGGCCGTTAGAGAGAACACTAAAGTGTGGTTTGAAAATTTCTTCGAGACAAAGCGCTAAAAGCCACTGCCGGATGACTAAAGCGACAAAAACACCTCCAGTCGTCTGAAATAAGGACATGCCTTGCGAGCCCCACCCTGAAGAACCGACGAAGGAGGCAAACTTGTAAAAAGTACTTCCATGCTCACTGCCTGAGCAAGCAGATGTTTTTTTTCTCATTGAACAGAAACTACTACTTATGCAATATAGAAACAAGTATTCAAAATAACTAAAGTAGAAGCAGCTTTGAAGTATACATCCTAGAGCCGGCCATGGGATTTTTGAAACAAGAGTACTTCAATTTTTTGGCCATAAGACGCTGCTATTATTCTATAAAAGAGCTTCGTTAACCGCCTTCGGGACACTTAAAAAATCACAGGGCAGCCGTTGAAGTAGTTGGACTGGGATTAGACACAGAAAGAACGCTCCCTGTTATGTTAGCAGTGCGCAATTGCTTCCTTATCATGGGTCACTGAAATGGGCTGATATTTTTTGAGTGCCACAAAATCTGATATGATGCTGATATCATTAACCTGTTGCGTTCATTGCAGCCGATCTGGCTTCACCGGGAAAGACGACAACGCGTCGCTATTTCACTCTACTTATAAAGCACAATTTCACAGAAGATAGATATGTGTCGTTCTCTGAAAAGAAGTTTGAGAGTTTGGCTTCAAAATACTGCATGCCGTCTGTATCAAGAAAATCCCACATATCGCTCATCAGTTGGTTTTGATGAGATCTACCTGAATGGAGCAAAATAGCGTACATTATATACCCAGACAACGTAGAGGGAATACTTTCGAGTCGAACTACTTCTGCAAGCGTAAGGACACCTTGTTTTTTCTAGGTACAACAGTAGAAGTTTACCACGTTTTCTTGAAGTGCTGCTTAAACATTTTTTACTCCAGAAACAAAGGCGTATTGAAACGCTGTACTAACTTGTATTACGATTCCTTCATTCCTACAACCAGCAATGACTGGAACCACCTTCCTGCCTCCATCGTTGATATACGTGATCCTGTTAAATTCAAGATTGCTGTACAAAACGCCCTTAATTACAATTGACACTCGCTTTTTTCCTCTGTATATACCACCGTTGTACCACTCCTCTCTGTAAAGCCTCCGGGCCTTGAAAGTATTCCAAATAAATAAACAAAAGTCTTTGGGAACAACAGTTTGCTCATACTTCCGAGCACGTAAGGTGGAGGAGTGGACAGTAAACACTGCTTGGTGATGTTTGTATGTCTTTCTACCATTTTTTTTAAGGGACACTGAAAAGATTTGTAAACATTGCGGGATTACCTGCGCAAATTGTAGTCCGGAGTCCCTAGGCCCTCTTTCGACCACTCTGAGCGCGTTTACGCGAATCTATTTAGTAGATAAATCAATTCGAAAACTATGTCCTCCTCTCTGCACCCTCGCCCACTTTCTGTGGCGCTTTCGTGTGATGTCAGGAAGAGAGGATCTGGCAGTGCGCTGCGCTACTGCACGGCTCGCCGGCATTCTGACGGAGAAAGTCGGCCCAGCGTTTCGTCCGCCGGCTGCCGCCAGGTCTTCGCAATTGGTTTACTCAGTTGAAACGAAGTCAGGACACGTTTGTGAATGAAAAAATGTGCCTTTCTTTACTTTGTTAGTTTGTACACTGTATCTAGCTCCAAGTCAAAGTCGGTTCACACAAGCGCACATGCGCCGCTTCGCCGACTGGTACGCCAGTAAAATTATATAGGGCCACTTGAAGGCGGGAGAAGAGTCAGTGAAGTAGTATAGGTACTAAAGAAATGAAATCAAGTAAAACATTTACCGTGCAGCGTAAAACTAGGGTGCAGGACGCACGTTTTCGCGCTCGGTAAACAAACACAGCGGTGAGCCGCGGGACTGCGCATCTGAGAACGGTTTTCCGTCTAAGAAATGCAATTGCTGAACGTTAGGTATTCTGGAAACTTGAAGTACGTTTACTGCACGAGCGCAATACAACAAATAGTCACCTGAGCTGCTTGAAATGCTAAAAATAAATAAAAGTGTAAAATGGTTATAAATTATATACCTGATATTTCAAGGTCAGCAGCGCTCGCCCGTGGCCGAGTGGTATGGAGCGCTAAGAATGGTAATGCAACTGTTTTTCAAGTCACCAGTTTGAATCCTCGGGTGTACATGATTTTCTTTTTATAAGTTGACTTTTTTCGATTTTGGCCGATGTTTTCTATACTAAGTTCATCTTTTTGGGCCTTAACGTTCACTGCTCTACGAACTAGTTTACAGAACACCCGTAGGCTGACACTTGCGTGCTAGCGAGTTCTCGTTGGCGTGCTGTTGCCATAAGCACCGACAGCTTGCAGGCAGTGGGCACAGGCCAGAATCCACAGACTCTTAGCCTGGTGCGAACACGCTTTTTACGATACAGGCATGAGTGAGGCAAGCTGCAAATATGGCCGAAAAACGCATGACATTGGAGCATTAGCTGGGACGCGCAGTGCGTTTATCCAGTGCACAGGTCTCGGCCGTGGTTGCTACGATTCGAAGGCGTCCTGGCAGGCTGATCTTATGCATTTTACAGCCGACAACATGGCAGAAGCGCGGTACGATAACTACCTAGATATCGAGAATGCGAATCCAACGATTCCGTCGGATGTCAAGCATGTTGATTTACAGAACCAAAACCGAAAATTGTTTGAATGCTAAGCAATCACGGTGCGTCTCCTCCCATCCTCAAAGCCTTTAGTTGGTGCTGCCGCCGCAAACCGGGCATGCTAGGTTTTCTTCTTTCGCGCTTTTTAAATTAATTACGACTTGTCAACCGGATAAACGATGAAAAGTGTGCTAATTTGAGCCAGTGTACGTAGTGCAAAAAAATCGGGACCTTGACAAATTCACTCAGTGTCCCTTTAAGAGAAAGGGGGGAGGGCTGAAAGGTGTTGGTTGAACAGTGCGCATTCACACTTCTAGACTTTAAGGCGAGTTTTTTACACTACCACGTTTTTTTCTCTCACTTTTTGCTTTTTTTTACCTTGCAACTTTTGTTTCTGTAGAACTCTAAACCCTAAATAACACTCAAGGGCTTGGCCTTCTTGTTGTAATTGCATGAAAGATATTAATAATATACAATAAGGAGTTATGTTAAGGTTGAAATATAA